>JAMKCH010010931.1:0-28797 GCA_023653785.1 Ophioderma brevispina
GCGACTTGAACTTGGACGGAATGATGAGAACTCGCCTGCGGTACCATCGCAGCTGTAGCGACGATCGGGGCAGGGGAAGGGGATGGCGTGAAGGCAACTGCTTGCGGTGGCGCTTGAGATACCTGAGATGCGGGCGGACTGCAACGATTAGCAAGATGTCCGATGAGTTGAGTGCGTAGCTGCATGGCCGGCTCGGATGAATCAAGAAAACGAGACACTTCGTTGATGCACTCGCTGTAGCCAAGACGGTAGCGGTTCAGGTCAGCTGAGTTGTTAGTGGAACCTGGATAAGCAGAAAGAAAACCAAGAAAAACATTACAGTTTTGAAGCAGATCGATAGAAATATGTAATACTATAATTGGCAATACAAGCAAATCAGATGCAATTTTTTCTTTTTGTGACGATATTTTCTTTACAGATCGCATGGCAATACACCATACGTTTCATATGTTTTCAGGAGGCCGTAGAAAAGGCACCAATTTATAAGAAAAAGTAGAAATCCATAACGTATTTCAAATTCCTTTTTAATTTCTTTTAAATGGTTTAATTTGATACCATTAATGTGGGGCTAAAAATTTGAAAAGCTATAAATCCCAAATTCTAAACACGAAAGGTCCTATCCAATTCACACACATTGCCATGCTTGGTTTTAATTTTGTTTCCTTGACAAGTTAAAGTCCTTATCAAATTTCATTCTTTACGTTCTT
Source organism: Ophioderma brevispina (assembly GCA_023653785.1). Taxonomy (NCBI): domain Eukaryota; kingdom Metazoa; phylum Echinodermata; class Ophiuroidea; order Amphilepidida; family Ophiodermatidae; genus Ophioderma; species Ophioderma brevispina. The sequence goes on from JAMKCH010010931.1 coordinate 708, forward strand.
ACATTTTTTACTCGCACTTTTTAGGAAGTAATAACTATATCGCATACCAACAAGCTTCCTGTTGGTGTCCCAGTGTACAAGAATGCGTGTATTTTTCGCGCGCATTTTGTGGTATATCTCAAATTATATTCCCACAGTTAAATAATGATTCGATAGTGAGTGATTCGATATAGGAAAATGACACATCAAAACCTTTTGCTAGTATTGGGATCTTATTGAATGAAACGCGCAATTTGCGGGTCGAGGGCCCATCCATTTTCACACTAAGTAATTTGTCACACGTCTGCACAGTAATAGGGTCCATTATGCGATTTCAGTTTTTCAATGTGTATTATTGTAGTCTATGTAAAATATCTTCCTATTAGATAATCAACTAAAATGGTCATTATCACCCAAATCGAATGATGATGACTGGTCCCTGATGATGATGCTTACCTGACATTCGACACCGCTGCATGTTGCGCAAGTACTTCACCGTCATCTCCAAGATGTCAGCTTTCTCCAGCTTGGAATGGCGAGATGTCTGTATTAACACACACAAAAATGAAGAACAAATTAGAATATTTTTGTAATTTAATGTTGTGACTATGCGTAGGCCCTGATCACAAAGACCAAATTTATTCATAAATTACTATGCAGATAACAAGAGAACAATTCTTCACAATTAGAGGTTTGTATTGTGTTGAACATGAATGCACTAAGTAGTTCTAAGTGCGAGACTGAGTAATTTTTATTCAAGTTCAATATACAACAATTAGTCAGTCGTGTGCCACGTGTTAATGACACTGAGGTGTGATGTCACCCTATTCAAAAATCAATAAATCCGATCATAATCGAATCGGTGATTCACAACACATTGATAAGTGAAGATGGGCACGCGTTCAACTGAAAAGTTCTGAGAACAAAGGTATGCCATCCAAAATTACCGCCCGCCTTTGAGCGACAGCTTATTATTGACCATGAGCTTCGCTGATGCTAATCATATGGAATCTGATGCAGGATGCGGGAGAAGGGAACGGAGGGGAGACACAAACACCTCCGAGCGGTTATGAACCGTATGACTCGCGTGGATGACCTGGCTGTCATCGGCCCTACATCATTCAGGGTACAACGGCCATGCTGTTCAGTAAAAAATAACGAATTCCCACGCTCACTATCCTCCACGGGTGTCCGTCTGACAATTTTACAACTCGTCTACATTTCCCTCCCGCTCATTAATTTTTACTAGTAAGAGTGGCCTTTCACACAAGTGATACTGTTAAATAGAAGTATAAAATACAAGAAATTGTATAAAATAAAAATGATATGGAATAAAAAATTAATCAAAATGCTATTGCCCATTGAATGCAAAGCTTTCAATCTTGACTCTTTTGAACTCCTTGGACAAATAGCCAAAGTGGTTTTTTAAAAAATTAACACACCGCCTGTCACAATAAGAAATAGTAAAGTTTTAACTTCTCTTGACCCCAAAATTAATGAATTTATTATCAATAATAATAAAAATAACGATAATAGTAAAAATAATATCAATAATAATAGAAAAATGATAATATAAAGAATACAAAAAAATCGACAAGTACACAATTATAGTCCATTTAAACACGGGTTCTTGGATGATGATTGATTATGTTTATTAACTCCCTAGTCTTGAAATATGCACAGTGAGGCTTTTAAACTAGGACCGAATCTGCCCAGCAACACGTCAAACTTCAATCAAATTTTAAAGAGCAAGGCTCCAACACAGGCTACCTGCCGTGAGAACACAAAAAAGTCAATATTACAAATTTGGTCTCCTCCACCACAAGGCTTACCACAAAATAAGATATATGACACACACTTGTGGAACTGAAAGGTCACTGCGATTGATCGATTCCAAATTCGACCTTCCATCTGTGTTTTCCTGATCATGCCAAGGACAGAAGTTGGTTTAAAGAAAGTCCTATGAATTAAATGTTTTCAAGGAAATTTTCTCTTTCTTCATGCTGACCACTTTTGGCATTTCGAAATCCCGTGGTTTTGACTTCATAAATATTTACAAATACAGCAAAAAAAAAAAAAAAAAAAAATGTTGGCTTACATCTTTATGGTAACTTCCAGGATAAGAGACTTGAGTTGGCAGGACTGTCTTGGATACGAGCTCGCTCTCTTCTCCATCAGCGGTTTGGAGGACTGAAAAATAGAACGAGAAAAAGATATATTGTTTAATTAACCTTCACATAAATAGTCACTGTGATAAAGAAAAAAGGACAATTTTTTGATTTTTTTTTTTTGGGTGTCTCGTTTCTTGCAGTCATGTCAGAGCGCCATCCTTAAAGGGCTTGCCTCATTGCTGGTCAACTCTCTTAGAGCAATGGACTGTTTAAATTGAATTAGAGCAAGTATAAATCCTAAGACCAATTCATTTTGTTCCTTGCTATTGAGTCCCTCTCCAGACCCACATAACACACTTTTTTGCAGCCTTGATTTGCAACAGGAATGTAGGGACTGATGGTGGTAATGACTTTAAGCTTGAGGCTATAGTGAGACAATGATTACATTATACATATTTTTCGTTTAACTTATGGTTATCAAGAAGAACCCTACTTGTAATATAAGAAATACAGATATGTAAAAATAGTTTATTGAACATATTCCCTCTTCCAGAGGTAGAGTGAGTGTGACCATGGGCCTGTTAGTAAGTCAAGTACCCAAACTGCCAGGACTTGGCTGTAAAACTTTCATGCCAATTAGTGAAATGATTTACTTGAAAATGTATCCAGATATCAAGAAGGCCCTTTTAAGTTAAAAGACTCTACAGACTTGTTTTAAAAAAAATCGCTGCCAATGCAATATGCAACTGATACTCCTGATGTTGACCGGGATGTTGAACAACCACTTAACATGATTCAATAAAATAACGCATTCGGTTGTGTCATGTTTGGTATAATATAATACATTCATATCACAATTTAAAAGAAAGCAATATCGCATATAAGCTATATAATATCTTGGATTCTTGATGTAGATTACTAACAATTAAAGTATCTGTAAGAATACTTAGATATGTAATGAGTCAACAGGCCTATCAGCATTTAGAACCATAAACTGGAACACACATTGTTACAGGGCCTTGGTCACCAAGACATAAACGCTACATTTTACGGTATTATCGGTACGAAAAAATAAAGGACTAAGAAAGAAAAAGCGAACTCTCAAAATAATGACAATTTATATAAAAAAAATTAAACGACATAAGATCTAATTAACGTACTACTTTTTAAATTTATTACAAGATAACAAAAATAGGAAACCCTTAACCTACCCTTCTTCCTGATGACATCTTTGGTTTGATTTCTGTTTGGTATGTTCCTGTGATGTAGGCAAGCTACCAGGGCACGTATCCATTGGCATGTCGAACTTTTCTATAATCTCACTTGTATAAAATCCAGGTAGAAAAATTCCATAAATGATCAGAAGAGTACGTCCAGCTACAGGTGGAATTTCAGCAATTCAAGTACAATCGCGTGCGTATCGAGTTCCTCTCAACTGCATTTGACAAGACGTGATCCGCCAGTCCGCCACCACTTCCTGACCAATGCTTCACACACATTCCTTCACATAATGCGGCCACCGGCACCCTACCTACCATCGCGTGCCAGTCGCCCCCGAAACCGTGACCTCCGCTCCGTGCACAGTATATGGTTCATCCATCCGCCGAACCAAGGCTTATCGCATTACGAGCCACGTGCTGATTGGACGCAAGTGCCAACGAAAGGGATTACGAGACTTGTCTTTCCATGCCAACACAGTAGAATCCTTTGTAGTTTTACGGGGTGTGGAAAACGCGCCGCCTGACTTCCACCCTCGTGTAGTTTTAATGGCATTGCCAACAGATGTCAACAACAGCGTTATTGTTGTACACAATAGGGGCGGCGCACTAGATAGAGCCTTTAATCATACGTGCTATGCTTGAATCTTGCGTGCGAAGAGCCTGAGGAGTGAGCTGCGAAGGATTTGGGGCCCTGAATATTCATTGATTCCATTCCTTGCTTGTTTAATTCAAACTCGACCAAATAGCTTGACCAACAAACGAGTTCAGCAAAAGTTTAAACGTATTATGATCTTGTCCTTCCATTTTTCAGAACCAATAAAGTATCATGAGAAAGTATCCCGTGAGGCTCACTGAATTGTGGGATTCAGACTGTGTTCCGGAGAATTGGCGACCAGAAAAATGTTCGCCATGAATGTTGGCACAATTGTTGTTGCTTTGTTTAAATATATGGGGTCACTTTAATTTTCAGCAAGAATGTCGTACATGTCGGGAATAATGTAAAATTAAAAATATGACATCCGTTAGGTGATCGTGCTGGTTAAAGGTGCCAACGGAGATTTCAAGTCATCAATATCTTCTTGAAGATGTTGTGATTTCATATTTGCACTCAAAGATTAACTTAACATGAAAACAAAATTGTGACTTTGTATATGTTTTTTTGTATTTCAATGAAAACAGAAACTAAATAGGAAATCAAAATTCCACAATTTTTGTATCAAAGAAACATTCTCATCTTAATCCTTTCAGATTGAAAATATTTTGCTAAAAAGCTTTACAGCACGTGCAAAATCATAATTCCCATTTTTTTGGGGGGACAAACCTGTTTATTTGAAATCTCTCGTTGCAACCTTTAAAGAGGACATGAGGAGATGTTGAGGTACAAATTTATCTAAATTTGAACTTTATTAGCTATAGAACATCTACCGAGAACGTTTCGAAGATTATTGGACAATCCAGGAAAACAACAACAACGACAACAACTAAATTTAGAACTTGCAGGGGGCCCCCTTTAAAATTGCATTCATCATATGCGGCCCCGAACACAAAGGTTTATTCATTATCAATCCGTCTTACTCCTCCTCACGCACGGTACTGATTGTCCTGTAGAAGCTTGCTTGGAAATTTCTGTCGTGCACGATAGAAAATAACAACTTAGTTTTTTATTACACATAAAAACTGTGTTCTTGGCTTATTGTTGGGCGGTGAAAAAGGGCGTGGTGATGGCGATTTTTTTTTATTGGAAAGGTCCCATGCGTCACTTAAAAGTACAACGAGAGATCACACATATCGTGGCCCCAAATATGAAAGGACCATGATTTTTTTTTCACTGATATAAACTTTTTAATCAAAATTATCCCATTTTGAAGTTAGCTGAACATTTCTTTGGTACACAAAAGTAACATTCGTGCTCATTTCGTATTGGAGCAAATTCAAAATTCAGCCTAGCTTTAGGGCCCTAATTTTATTGACCTATAAGCAAATAAAAATCACATTTTTGTTTCACTTTTAAGACATTTCTTAACCAAGAACAATATTGAGTGTGTTATCCATATGAAATCACTAACATCTACAGATGACAAAATATATGCAATATGCCTCAGAATATCTCGTTGCACGGAATGACTTGAATCGACCCTTTTCACTCGTTTCACGAATTTGCGACGGCCCGGGTTTGCGACAGCGACATCGCCGAAAACCGCAGTACAACCAGTGCAAGTGCGCGTGTCACACAATTTTAATCATCTGCAAAAATGCCTAACTTAACAACCGGTAGCATTTGGCCGGGATCACCTCGAAAAAATCAAATCAAACAAATCAATTTATTCAGTCATTACAAAGATTACAAAGAAATAAATGTGATTTTATGTTACAAAGTAGAACAGATACATGTGAAATAAATTAATTGAACATTGGAGAAGAAATTTCGAATGCTAGGACCTCCACTGGACAACCCCTGGGAGCTTATAGGAGGAGGCCTTCTTCAGGTAACTTACATTACACTTAGCAACATACAATATGAACTTATGAGGCGGTCAAGGAAATATAAGAGAAAAATTGATGCTGGGAAAATACAAACATAAACACACAAGAGTGAGACCTAAAATTTAAAAGAAAAGAGCGGATTAGGGGGTACCAATGACCGAAGTGGCAAAAGAAGGTTTTAAAGACCAAAGACAAAACGCATTACACATACACACAAACTTCTCAATACCATCCATACAGAAACATAATCCCATTAAAACATACATACAGACATGTACACAACACACAAACATATATACACACATACAATATAATTGCTACCTTGGACGTACACATAAGTACATGCAGTGTGCATCACATTTAATGTTCGTATGCACAGGCATGTAAGCCTAAGTCTATAGGCCTATGACCATAAACCATTGCAAAAAGCGGAATAAGGGAACAAAAGCACACAGACAAGTGATAGACCATCGCATTAGAACTTGTTATTAAACTAACATATTTATTATTACGTTTTACAAATCAATGTAAAATTGTCACATATTTGTTGCCTCAAATTATGGGTATAAACCATGTAATATAAGCTTGTTTAAACCTGTAGAACTGATGGGTATACGGGTGGTCGGGTGGGCATTTAGATCATCTCTGATCAGGCTTTTGGCTTTGGCAAATACCAAAAGAATAATAATTATGTGTAAAGAAGTAGTTATTTGAAGAAAAATCGATACACATTTTGAAATGCTTCTCAAGTGATCTCTTGCATTCCTTTGTGCCCCAACCTTTTATAGTTTCTCGTAGCACTGTCCATGAAAGTATGAGGGTGGCCATTTTAGCTCATTTTTGTTTTAATTTCTTTTACTGACTTAGCACTTAAATATTGCTGTTTTCTTGCAAACTTTGTAGCATCAACGGCTTTCAGCAGCATCAGAACTGAAATTGATAGTTGTTAAAAACACAATTAGGCCTGTCACCCATCAACATTTCAGAATGATTATTTTTGTGGCCATTTTGAGGGGCTGACAATTTGTTCATAATCTATTCAGTAACATTATTCATGCACCAGGATTCTGTGATTTTGGGGGGGCAGGGGCCAAGGCTTAGGCTATATTACTCAGTGAGAAATGGACCTGTTGCAATGGAAAAAGTCCACTTTCACAAAAGAGTTTCTCCTCCCAATTAGTCATTGGTTTATATCTCCTCAACAAATAAATGGACCAGGACCCCAACAAGCCACAGAAGGCCATTATACTACCCTACACTATACACTTTTAGCTGGGGATCATAAAGTTAGGCAAATAATTGCCACCGTAAATTTGTTCAAGCCACGAGCACAAATCAGTACAGGCTCTCATAATAACGATCTTGATTAGGGTTAGGTTTCTGGCATTTTGGGATAAGGGCTAAAATTATACAGGTAATTACTGGCAAGTATGTGACAAAGAAACCTGACAGTTTCCAAAAGGGCATTGATGAGATCGAGGTGGATTTTATACATAAAGGTACCGTAGTGTTTTACTTTTTATGGTGTGAAAAATAGTGTTTTGGTGAAACAGTAATTCTTTGGTGAAATATGGAGTGTTTTTTAAATGTATAATGAAGTCAATTTTAATATTTTGTCAATACAAGTGTGTAAGGTCTTGTGCACTCCCGTTGGTGTATGAGGGGCCTCTGAAAACCACTTTGCTGTTGGAATTTTTGTTACCATTGATATTTAAGCAATTACATAACATTTAGAGCAAAAAAAAAAAAAAAAATCTTGGGTCCACATGGACCCCTTGTACACCCAGGCCCAAGTGTTGATGAAAAATGAATCATCTATTAATAAAAAAAACAGGCTCTACATAATAATAGTCCTCCTCTTGAAATTCTGTTTCGTTTTTCATTTTCACAAAATTCCGGCAAAATTCAAGTACAAATATTTTCTTATGATATAAATAAGCCATACTTATAGCATCATATTGGGGATCGAGTTCAGCCCAAATATTTTTGTTTAAAAACATACCAAAATCCAATAGCAAATGTCAAACAAACATTGGCTGTACACATTGCTAGCTTCAGTTATACTGTCGATTTTGTAACCCCGATATAATCGCGATCGTAGTATGTCAGCCCTTTATTATACAGTGTAGTTTCTTATACAGGCCTGATTTATATAGCTGGTGCAAGGGGAGATGGCAAGGCGAGTAGAATTACCAAATTTGATTATTTCCTTTTTTCAGTGATGGACTTATGTCCAGTTTAATAATTTGTTTGTTTTCTTTTCAAGTACGAGTTTGTTAGCCATTCGTTTGACCAGATAACATGAAGAATCTCAATCTGTCAAATCACAAAGGTGCATATTCATATTGAATCATGATCAAGCTTTTCATTCATATCGAAAGGCAGGGCACCAATAAGTTTCTGATCAGAAAACGATCAGAAAACTGTGTTTGCGTAATTTCAGGTAAAATTTAAGCTGGACCCTTGGAGGGTTACCTCCATGATGAGATGACATGAAAAATTTGATCATTTTCCCAAAAACAGTCTGTCTCAGAAAAATTGAAAAAGGATCCGAAATGCGCATTAAAAAAAAAACAAAAATTTGGCTTCTGATCAAAATCATCAATAGAACCCCTTTGTTTTTCATAGAGATTTGAGATTAATTCCATTTACATGCATTCCCTATGGGGCGAGTTAGTCTCTCCACGCAAGTACTTAATTTAGATATCTTTGTGCGCAGTCTGACACAGCACCACATCATGGATATACGTTCGGCCTGGCCGGTGGGGTTTGGGTTTAGGGTTATGTTAATAAAACCTTTAGGCAGCTATTAAGTGAAATAACGAAAACGGCTAAAAACAGGATTACCCATCTTAGAGTGAACATCCAAAGGGCCAAGTCACTGCCAAACACCATGCACTGGTAGGCCTACCTCAAGATAATGTCAATACTATAGTACATTGTTATCAGACGTTAGTCTGTATATTGGAATTGGTCTACTTTTGAAAATCCAAAAATGTGCCGACAGAAGACAGTAAGTGTGCACGTATTGGGGGTAGGTACTGCCTTTTGCATTGTGAAAAAAAATTGGACTTCTGTTAACGGTTTTGGATAGAGGAAGCGGTGTTTGGAGCTATAAATTGGATATGTTATGTGTTGAAGTCTTCTCCAGGACCGAAAGGCTTGTTTTGTTTTTTTGTGAAGGAAAAAGGTGGAATTTTGGACGATTTGTGAGGCAAGTAGTTTCAAGAAATGAAGTACATCCAGAGACTTGCCAATGTGGAATAATCCATGTTCCTAAATGGGGGGTATCATTATTGAGAAAACATATAATGAGTGTGCTCGGAGAGAGAGTGTGAATAAAATATAAACTATTGGGAATCTGAAGGCATTTGGGGATGATTTATAACATATCAGAACATTTTGGATGTATTGCTGAAGAAAAAAAAAAAAAAAAAAAATCTCACGCAGTACTTATTTAGATATCTTTCGCAGTCTGTGACACAGACCACATCGTGGATAAATACTTTCTGCACCGCCGTGGGGTTTTGGTTAGGGTTAGTGTTAATAAAACATTTAGGCCCTATAGGTAGGTGACAAAAGTTTACTAACACTACAGGTCACGTCTGATAAGGTTCCGTACGGAACCTAACAACCCCCGTCACGAATCGCGAAAGCCGAGAACCGCGAAATTCTAGTTACTTCAGGTCCATGTTTTAAAAATCCAATTTAAATCAGGCAGTCTTTTCTGAAAAAAAAATTGTGTGTCATTTGCCGGTTAAGAATTTCGCATGTTTATCCTTAATAATTTCATTTTTTGTGTTTACTCAATTAATTTTAGTCCAAATAATAGATAATGTGACCTACGATGTCACATGTTGACTTTAAGGATGGCCTCTGTTGTTTTATGGCCCTACCTCAGTTTCTGGCATGGCAAGTAAATAGGCCTACAGTTTTTATGACAGACCACATAAAATCTGGTCATAAATTACTTGCAGAACCTTTCGTGATCAAAATTGGTCACAATATGCAGCTGGTACTGGTAGCATTAGCTTAGGCGGTAGGCCCCATTTTGTTTTAAATCGGTCATTTAGTGCATCATCTTTTTTTTTAGGTTTTTGCTCACTTGAAATTTAAAAAAAAAAAAAATTTGGCTGTAGAGCAGCCAAATTTTTTTTAAAAAGTGGATAAAAAATGCAATAAAATAATTTTTTTTAAATCCCACATTTCACATTAGCATTAAGTAATTGCATCTTAGGATTCATTTGCTTAAATATATACCTTGGGAGGCAATTAATTAATAATTAATAATACTTTTAAATCAAATAACCCTTTATATGCTGATAGCACCAATTTTAGTTTGGTCCATGAACTGTGTAATAGTTGTGGGAAAGACCATGGTGAATTTGAACTTTCTTATAAAAATCAAGATTACATAAATGTGACTATATTGGTGTTAGAACTTATTTGAATGGTTATTCTAGAGTTGGTCCGTTAGTCAAAGATCAAAATTTGGATTTTCATTTTATTTATCTTTGTGGTCTTACATGACCCCCATTGTGTTAGTTTCATGATCTAACTCCCAGGGCAAGGTGGTTATCTGATTTGGGCCCAGGACAAAAACAAATAACCCCCCCCCCCCCGGCACTACTGAGTTTTTTAATCTTGGGCTCTTTTTAGGTTAATTTTTTAAACAAAAGTTACAGCAAAAACAAAATTTCCCCATGCAGGTATGGCTTTTGCCCGACAGTTTTTCAACTTTCCTCTCCGCATTGGGTGGGGGTGCGGGGCACTCCAAATTCAAACAGCCCCCAAAATATTACAAGGCTACAAAGGGCAGAACAAACAGAAAAATAGATTTTGTATACGGAGCAAAAAATTGTTTTCTCTATGCTATTTGTGAAAAAAATGGAAATTTTGGTAAAAGGTCCCCTTTTGTTGCCAAATTTCACCCCCTTCAGGTATCCTTAGTCCATCTAGAAGGACCTCGTTTCCTCCCCACTGCCTAGCCAACCGAGCGCGTAATTGCAATGTGGCTGGGTCCAGGGATGGACACAGGGAGGACGAGGGTCCTTCTAGATTGACTATTCCTGTGTAGTTGATTCTGATGGTTAATGTTTTGTCCCTCATCCTTGAGAACAAAATTAGTTAGTACAAATCCATGATGGAATTCACCATGACCGCAGTCCTTTAGATCCAATTATAAGCTCTATATTCATTCATGGATCATATTCATGAAGCTTTCAATATTCTCTTTCTATTTAGCAATTCAATTTAAGTGCACAGACCATGTAAGCCCTATAAGTAAGAGGATAGTTAAAGAATGCCATTGAAACGAATTTACTACTTCAATCCGTCTAATCATACAATTTATGAACATGAAAATGGCTGTATCCCACAAGAATACTACCATATACTGAATTGCCCAGGGTGGTATCAATGAGCCATGGAGTTATTGATTGGGGGTGATCAATGCATAGGTAAGATACTAATTAGAGGATCAATTAATAGCCTGATTGATCACTAATCTATTGATAAGACATTATTGTTTATAGATCCATAAAACCAAGAGAAAACGTAGCCCTACCGAATCCCGAATTTATGCACTCCCGAAAAGATGATCCATTGGAATGTATCCTCCCGAGTGGGTGTGAGTGCTTTTTGTGGGGGGGTTGGGTTTTAAAAAAAAAACCCCCCGGGCGGGTTAATGAATAAGGTATTTGTAAGATGTAACAAATAATGACGCTTTTTGATACACTAAATAAAGGGACAAATTCACTAACTTTTGGTGGCATGTATTTTTCGTAAAGAGAAAACAAACACCAAAAACAAAATTTGGAAATTTAGAGGTTTAAAAGGTACAATTCAAATTTATTTTTGTAAAGGCCAAAACAAAATAAGCCAAGCAATGGTTGGGGCAAAAGGGTTTGGATGTTGACTGTTTTTTTAACAATCTCGCAATTGTTTTTAAAATTTAAAAAGCCTTCATGTACATATACAATACTTATCACTACTCAGCAATAGCAGAGTACCGCCTTCGGAATTAACCAAATTCGGACTTCGGTAGTAATGCGGAAACACATGTTTAGATATTACCTAAATTGGTAAGACATCTCGTAATGCTCTTTTTTGAATTCAATTCTCAATTAGTGGTCATTTGATGTTGGAATTTTATGTGAGACTGGGTATGGATTGTGATTTTATTCCCCAGGAGGTGCACGGACCCAGGTCAAAGATCAGCGTTTACCCCTCACTACAGAAAAGGTTTTGACACATTGGTAGTTGGTTAGTATGTGGCCCTCTATATAAACGCTAGGTCGGTAGTTTTTCAATAGGGGCCAATTTAAGGTACACAGGGGTCAAACTTTTAAAATGCTTCAAATCCGTTGATGTATAAGGATTCAAAAATGTATGGTTGGTACCACTAGACCAATTGGTTTGGGAGTTATAGATAAAAATGGCTAAACTGGTAAAAAAGGTCCATTTCTATTTGTACAGGGGTCCAAATCAGAAGTTGCTCCAATGTTGGTAAAACAGGAAAGAAGTTGTTCATTGAACTTAAGTGTCAAAATAAGGAAATAGCTGTAGCATCTGCAATGAATAGTTATCCTGTTATGGACCCAAAAAAAAAACATAGGTCATAGGGCAAAATACCAGGAGAGGCATCACATATATCAGCCAGATAAATCATCCATTGAAGTACAACAACACAAATCATATAACTGAAATGCCATACAAATATGCATTTTTCCTACGAAGCTGTTGCCATTTGGAATCGTCTGCCACACAAGCCATCTTCATGTGAACCATACAGTAGCAATGTTTGCAGACGATGCTGCTCCAGCCATCAGGATATGACACCCCTGTAAGGCAATTTGGTGCTATAAATTGCTCGTTATTTTGTACATAGTGCACCTTTTGTTGTCAAACATTTTCTTCTTTGATTTTGGAGCAACCTATTTTTATCACTGTCGGATGGATGTCGACGACCACCTCTGCCACCATCAATTAGCAGGTGCTGCTGTAAAGGGATCACCCCCCGAGTACAAGTACCGTATTGTGCCCTAATAAACGCCCCGGGGGGCAGTGCATTTGTCAAAAGGGAGGGCGTTATTACAGTCAAAATGAAAGTCAAAAATACTTATCACACGATTATTTTCGCTGATTGCCAAGATACAAGCGAACGAGCAGGAGGACGCTGTTTTCGTACCTCCCGAGGTCAAAGTTACATAATAATACACTATTACAACGGTGCACAACAGCGATTATGAAACGGATGCCGACAGTCCGGCCATTAAATCATTGATTTAGGTAAGCTTATCTCATTTTCTTGAATTGTTTATCCAAAAATCGTATGGGGGGGGGGCACACGGGCCAGTTGTATTATTTTTATTAGTAATAGCGCAGGGGCGTTATTAGGAACAACACGGTTAATCCAATTGGTGTGACCTTCTTGATCCATATCTCTGTAAGGTAGACATTTAATCAAAAAAACTATTATTCATCTACCTCGGCAATAATTGAAGTATTTAAAATATAATCCAGATTAAACTTTGAAGTGGACCCTGTACAAATTGAGATTGACTTTTTACCAGTGTAGTAATTTTTACCCTATACTCCCAAACCAATGAGCGTAGGTGGTACAAAACTAGACATTTTTTGGAATCCTTATGATTAGATGGAACAATATGGCATTAGTGGAACAGTTTGGACTGCAAATTGTCGACAACCCCTCCACACGGTACACAAAACGCAACACTTCTATTCGAAAGATAGTGATATAATTAAAAAAACATTGATGGTTGTGGTCAACAACTTTGAAGGCAGGGGTGTTTTTGGGTAAGAAAATCCACGTTTTTTAGCTAAAAACTTAAGAAAATCAGAATTTATACTTTCTTCGCAAAACAAATTTTAATCAGATGCAATACGATCAATCGATGACATTTATATTATAGGTTTCTGTTTTATACAATTTAGGGTCAAGAATTTTAGCCCCAAAATCACCTTTTCCTTAAAAACACAGCCTTTTAATCCACATGTCACCAAAACAGTATACCTTAAACCCTTTATGCAAGTATTAAACCTAGCAATAACAAAGGTTACCATAAAAATAAGCTTGTATATTTTTACTTAAAAAACCAATAATATAGCATTTCGCTAATTTGCAGCCCAAAACGCATTTTCGGCCGGGGAAATCATCCTGCCACAAATATTCAACCGCAACCATCATTTTCTTAAATTCATATATTTATCCTCAAATAAAGGTGTTGTGTTTTGTGTACCGAGGGGAGGGTAACTCGAAAAAGAGCACTTTCAAAGCTCGGCCGCTCCGTTAATCATTTCAACATGATTGGTGATTTTGCAAATTTGACCCCTGTGTAAACTTAAATGGCCCCTATTGAAAAAAGCACAGTTTGAGAGTATAAACACATAGCAAGGATATAGAGAGTCCAATACTAATGCCAAAGAATAAACCTTTGCTGTAGTGGGGGGGGGGGGGGGGGGTAACAATTCCGTAAATAAGGACACTATGATATTATGCTCAAGAGAATATATCAGTAGCTTCCCCAATGCATTGGATTCAGTGGAAGTTTTGTACCGGTAGCCTGTGAATCGTTAGAGATGAAACATTCTTAAAAGCAAGTTGTGATCAGTACTGTCAATTAGCCAGTTTCATCCCTAACAATTCAAATCAGTAGCTGACTACAAAAAACTCCATTGGAAGCAATGCTTGTGGGAGCTATGAAGTCTTCTATTTGCTGCTCATGCTCTGCATGGCTATCATGACTGTAGTTCCAGCTAACACTGTTTCTCTAAGGGAGGCCACATTGAATGTCACGTCAGGGCATAACCAGCGTTTTGCAGGGGAAAAAGGGGAGGGGCACATTTTCAGGAGGAGCATAAATAATTTGGCACGTGTGCAGAAAATCAAGAGGGAATGGGGGAAGCTGTTCCCTGCCACCTTTGGTGGGAGGAGAGGGGGAAGAGGGCCAGACGTTTAAAAACAATGTTCGATATGAGCCCCAAAATGATGACACCTTTGAAACTGAAAAAAAAATGTGGATGCCGCTTGTCATCTGTTATTAGCGATGTGAATTAAAAAAAAAAGCCACTTAAAAGAGTGAAGAGATAAAATGTGACAATTTATGGGGTAAAAAAGGTAAATGCTCAAAAATACTTGACAGATTAAGAAAAAACTGTGCGCGCACGTTTCACTAAAAGGCCTAAGTTATTGAAACTGGCGAATACTCGCATGTAGGAGCTTTGTGCCGACGTAGAGCCTGTTTGTTTGGGGTTTTTGCCAAAGATAGGCCCAAAATGAGGTATTTGGTCATACGCATCAACCCCGTGGTGCACTCCCAGCCAGTGTTTGTTTGTTCTGAAAAGTTTTCCCCAACAGTGCCATGCCAGGGATACAAACCTTGCAGACAGAACTCCCTTTTCTATTTTTATTCTATTTTTTTAATAGTTTTTTGTTTATGGTCAAGTTTCTTCATTATAACTGTAGCCATTTCTTAAAGAAACAAGAACATTAGAAAATGCCATGGAGGATTGGCGAAAAGAACTATTAAAAAATCAGACTTTTTTTTCGGTCTGTAGATTTAGCATGGCTCCTCAAATCCTGCCGGAAAGCAATTTTGATAATATACTTTTCTGTGTTGATTTTAGGGACTGATCAATATTTTATGGGGGAATAATGGGAGAGCCCAACATTTTTTTGGAAACAAGGAGAACACCAAATTCTAAATGTCAAAACTTGAGGGAAAGGAGGGGGCAACAACTCATTTTAGTGAATATGAGGGAGGTCCATATCCTTGAGATATATTGAACAGGGGTTTTTCGTTAAGAGTAGTAGTAAGCTGAACCACGATTTATTATTTTGCTTGCTTGCATGCAGACAGTAGCATAACTAAGGTTGCATGGTTTTGGGGAGAGCTTTGACCAGAAGAAAGCTTGAAAAATCATGCTAAATCAGCCCTTTTTTGAGCTCACTGGAATTTGTCACTCCAAACCAGGTAAATCTGTCTCAAAATTACCTCCAAGGGGAAATTGCCTCAAACTGGGAATCAGCCCCCTCTGACAAGTGACCCTGTATGCCTTGTGTGCATGAATTGCTGACGAAAATGCCAGGATTGCTTTTCTAGTATTGTTTCTAGTATCGGACAATTGCTGAGCTAATCCTCAATATAATTTGCAAAAATTAAAAAAAAAAAAAAAAAAAAAAAAAAATAAATATAATAAAAACAGGGCTAGCTTAGTACACATTAAAAATAGGTAGTCAATTGCCCCCAGTGACGGGTAACAGAAACCAACTATGTTTAGGCAATTTGACTTACTTGAATCATTGTGTACTTAATTTGTACTACAAATTAGGTAGTACAACTGACTTCGTAGTAGACAAAAATTGACTACAAACCTATTTTTAAGTGTTGTAAGTAGTCTCAGGAATTAGGACCTTTTCACCTTGTGTCATCAAGCAGGGACATGCATCTGTGGGTTATGTCTATGATCGTCTGTGGGCACATGCTTACGTTCTCCACATTTGTGCACACATCTCTGGCGCTTGCTCAGGGAGCAAAGGAATAAGAGGGGAAATAAAGTCCCCTTAGAACCCTTATCCCACCCGGAGGCCCCTTAAATGCCCCTCCCCTTTCAATCTTCCACCCCCCCCCTCTCCCTCCCACCCCCCAATCCCTTTTTCAAACATCCCGATCACCTCTCCTTCTAAACTACCCTCCCCCTCTCACACCAACACAACCCACACCCACCTACCTTTCAACCATCCCCCTTTCATCCCCGCCAACTCCCTCCCCTACACCCACCCACAACACCCCATTCCCCCAACTTCCCCCCTTACACCCTCCCACCCCCAACCCCCTCGCCACACCCTACCCCTCCCCCCCCCCCTCCAAAACCTCATCTCTCACCAAACACCTCCTCTCTCCTTATCGCCCCCCTCCTGCCCCGTTCATCTCCCCCACACTCCACACATATCCAGCCCTCAACCACTCCATCTACATCAACCACCCCCGTCCGCACCACTTCCCCCTCCATTAAATTCTCAACCGTCTACCTACCCCTCCCCTTCTAGACCTCCCCCTCTTCCGCTCGCCCTGACCCACCCTTCATCGCCCCCCCCGCCTCACCCCCCCACCCCGTCCCTCATAACTTCACTTACTTCTCTCTCGATCGGTAATGGTCCGTGGGCAGTGACTCACAAGTTACCCCTCTCACGAGTGGGGTTAAGGTCATATCGATTCTAGAGGTCATGGCCCAAATGATCAGACTTTAAAGTCTTTTTGTATTCACATATATCGATCAATTTCATGATATTTAGATACAGTGGTCCTTGGTTAGTGTCCCACGCGGCCACGTGTTGGCGGACCTCATGGGATTTTGGTGACTTATGTGATCTCTGTCCCATTCACAACCATGACGGCAGGTGACACATGCGCCGATAAAATGATCCATTTTATAGTAGTCTCATACTACCATCAAATATGCCTTGAGATGAAAACGTCTCAGAGACACCCTACATAATAGGGGGTAGGACATGCCAACCCAACAGCAACAGTGATAAATCAACCCGAGTGATAGTCTTTCTAGAGACGTAACGTAGGAGGGTGCAATTAGCATATCTGACAGCATATCGGACAAAGACCTTGATAAAGCTATATCGGGTATGAATATTTAAATCTAAATGACAGTTATTGAAATTACACTGCCCCCCCCCCCCCACTAATATATGTGGAACCAGGACTTGCAAACCAAGAAACTGAGTGGGAGAGAAGGGGGAAACGTGAGGATAAGTGGTAATGAGGAAAAATTGCAGGAAAGGGAGAAAGGGAGGAATAGGAAGAGGGAGTACGAAAAGTAAATAGCAGAAAGTAAACGGTGAAGGGAAACAGAAGGGAAGTAAGAGGATAAATAGGATCACTATGGATTAAAAGTCCCCACAGCGTCCATCCTATGCGACCTCCAGGGCTTACTTACCTATTCAACCAGCAGAATAAACATTGATCCACAAGAAAAGTGCGTTAATAATCCCTTTCTTCTGTTAATTATGATAAGAGCTCTGTATTGATCAAATTAACAGTACTAAGAAAAATGTGTACATCTTGTTAAGATGCTTCAGTAAATTGGAATGACATCCTGTCTACATAAGAGGACAATATTTTCCTTTTCTTTGAATTTATCCTCAATTTGTGGATGGTACTCTAATTCTGTTCCTGCTCCCTGGTGGAGTGGGCGCGTTGTGGCATCTGTTTCTTTATGCTTACTTTGAGTGGTTCTGAGAGTTCATTCTCTAGATCCCATAGCATCTGTACTGCTCAGTCACAGCGCCGCCAAGTCCGTATACGCATCGCTAATGGCCGGCTATCTTAGACATGCCTACGTCATGGGACTCCCCGCAGGCCAAACGGTGTTAAAAGGCTTGAACAAGGAATGAAATAACGGTTTCGCGGTACCTGGATATCGCGATATCGATGAATCAGGTGGCATCTGATGTGAAACGGGTCCTCACAAAAAACACCCAGTAGTCACTAGTTTGAGTGCCTGGAGTGGGGCATGACTGACAGCAGCAATCGATAATGAGCCAGCTGATAAGGTAAGAAAAATGCTTGTATGGATCGTAGTTTCATGTTTTCGCCTTTTAAAAACTAACCGATATTTAAAATAGTCAACGAACTAGACAATTTAGTTAAGGAGTTGGCGCAATCTCAGTGTACCGCAATGTTACAAAAACTCCGAGTCAACGCTCCCCGGTGTGTACGTGGAGTTTCCCACGATCCGCCGATGATGATGTGGTTGATAACGCCCTAGCGCAGTGAAGATTGCCAAGGTCGTGGTGACTCAAATTACTTGCTGACCGTGATTCAACCAGGGTGTGCCAAGACAACAACAAATGGGGTGAGATTCTTTGGCACAATAATCACAAAAGAGGCCAGTAATGTTAGCCTTTTGAAAGGTTAGAGTAGGCCAAGTCAAAATATATGTTTCTAGTCCTAACTTTTCAAAAAGGAGATGAGGATATCTTAAGGACAAATTCGAAGTGTTTGTCAATTAAGATAAGGACATCAAGAAATCCTGTATCTAGATTTGCCTCTAAATATTTCAAATATGACATTTGTTTGATTGGCTATTAACAATATATAATCGGGAAATCGCTGAGTCGCGTTAAGTACAAACCAACTCATTTTGGAGTGGTTTACAAGAGTTTCACTCTTTGGGAGTGAAATTTTCACTCGTTTTTTACCTGTCAAATTGCTTTGCTTCGTCTTATTTAGAGCTTATCTGCTTCACAGAGATGTCAAATAGAACTCTATCATTAATTCTGTGAAATTTTACTATTGAGGAAAAATTTCCTAATTTAGGTAAAATTTTACTTAATTTAGGTAAAAAATTTTATTGATTGTTTTAGAGAGCGTTCCATTTTTACACAGCTTGTGTTTTTGACATAACATTTTCTCGGGTTGTAGTTGTGCGTTATGTAGACTGTTCTTGTGTGTGTCATTGCATAAACTAAGGTGAAATAAGTTTTTGAACAACAAAGGCTATCCAAAAAACCTGTAGTAGATTACAAAATATTTCTTTAAAGAAAAGTGAATCTGTTTGGTTCTATTGATTATGTAATGTATCGTGGCAATTCAAAAAGTAAGAGTTTGTATGTTATAAGAAATGTGTTTTTTAGGGTTTGTATTGTAAAATGTTTGATATATAAGTAACCATTGGTGACATATTATGTTGAGGTGTCCTTAAAGGGATTAGCAGGATATTGCCAAGAGAATCTAAAAATGTGGAAAACATTTGTTTAACTATAAATCAGGGATAAGTGTGTCAATTCCAAATAACTGCTTTTTTTTTTAAAAAAGAGATTAAGAAAAAGAATACATACATTTCTTCAAATAGTGAAAAAATGTATTTGAGAAGGAAATTTTTCATACCGTCTCCCGTATCGACATATAGCGATGACTGTCTCAAACTCTACAATTAACAGCTGATGTGGTTACAGTAGCACAGAATAAGCAAAGATCCCATCATGTTGGGGTTGAGGTCAACACTGTATTGATCATGGTGCACAATATTATGCTTAACATCTGGGATATTCACACGGCAAAGCTTTTTTGGTTTCAAGTCGGAATTTTGGATGCGCACGTATAGAAATTAAAGAATCGGATCATTTTAAAAGTAATGCCTTGGCTTAATACACGGATTTCAAGGCAACGACTTGCCAGTAACAAAAACATAAAAAACGAAAAAAATACAAAATTACAAAAACATGAATTTTGAGATTGTTTTTTGTTTCAGATTAGCAAACGCTTGCTAATCCCTTAAATTCTATTACCGTACCTTACCTTTTGTTCCCTCAAAAATAACTTTGCTCCCATTGTTCCCTGAAAAAACTTCCGGGCAATGTCACTGAGTGCCTCATCAATCACTCAAAAACAGCCAAATCTGAATTTGGAATGCATAACATGTCCAATTTACAGAAGTGATTTTTCTTCACATTTCCGCCATATATACCATGGAACTCTCCCAATTGAGTATGAGAAATGCTGCTGTTATTTTTTGACAGCGTAATAGGGAGGCCCATTATTTAGCAGGTAATCTACACTCAGGTGGGTGGAAGGGCTAATTTTCTTTCCTCGAACCATGTAGTAAAACTTGAGCTGGACGGGCTATAGGGGGCGGATCAACTTGTGATCTGTTTTTCTACGTCCGTCTGGCGCCAGGTTCCTGTGTTTCTTTCTCATCGTTGCTGTATTAATATGAAAGATGCACTGATGGTTGAAAGAGTTGAGTTAAGACAGCATGCTTTTGGCCATGCAATTGGGCTCTTTTTGCCACCCAGTAAACTGATTAGTTGCTTTTGTAGTAGTATTGGTGGAGATATTATAGCGATGAAGTGTTATCAATACCAGTTTATTGGGTTGTTTTTTCCACTTTTGGGTTTGATGATTGCACTTAAGGGCAATTTTTGTGGTTCTGTCTTAAACCAATTACCTGGATCAGGTATATGATACTAAGAAATTTGATATAAGCCAAAGTGGGCTTTGCGTTGGTTGGTGTTGTGTATACTTTAAAGGGATTGGTTTTGAATCTGACTTTGAGGCCAAGTTTTCTTCTCTGATATTCAATCGTAAACTTAGGGGGGGTTGTTAAATAATTTGGGGCCAAAATAAAAGTTAAAAAGGCACTATCATGTGATTCAAACAAAGGCATAAAAATGTTTCAAAGACAGGAGTAGTAGCAAATGTGTGTCCAGAAGGAACCTAAATTCACTAAGCTGAGTGCACACGGCTAGTCCAAATCAAATAAATCAATTTGCATCTTTTTAGCACAAAAAACCTGAGACGAGCGCAACCAAAGACAGGGTAGCACTACCTTAGTTGCGATAAAGTAGCGGGTCAAGCCATATCCGAATTTTAGACGTGTCATTAGTAACATAAAGCGAAATCTTTATGAAAAATGTCTGTGTTTGTAATGATAAGCCCGGGGGGCCACCTGTATTCAAGGTGGAATGATGCATATTTGAACAAGAAAACGCTTAAAAAAAGGGTATCTTTTTCCAACAGGCAATGTACGCGCGTAACATGATTAGGTTGTCAAAAACAGCAGAATGGGAAAAAAGGGTAGGTTTTTTTCTAAATCCTGAAAGTGTGATTGCCTGTGTAATACTAAATTAAGCAGAGTCAAAATATTGTAGCAAAGCAAGATAATAAAGATATATTACCGACACATGCATGGATTACTTGTTTAGGGTAGCAACACTTACAGCACATACTTCTTTAGTTTTTAGCCAAAAATCAGACAAAATGACTTGTTTAGGGTTATATTTTTGTGTCGGTGGAATGGAAAATACTGTTAGGTGCATTTTGGAAGTCCAGTTCATGCTATGATCCACCTTTGCACAAGTTCTTTGGGTAAGCCTAGGACGCGAAGAAGAGCTATGGCGTAGGCTCAAGAATGGGTCTACCACAAGGGAGTGTGTGAAGCTCTCTCCTGTTCAACCATCTTATACAACGACCAACTAGGCGTGCAGGAAACTGGGTTTTTATTTATGCAGACGATCTTGGAATTAGCACACAAGATGCCGACTTCACAGTGTTGAAGAGAGACCTCCAAAGCTTTGGAAGAACTCGTTATTATGAGGAAAACCACTACGTGCAAATCCATCGAAGGCACAGGTGTGTGCTTTCCAATTACGCAACCGTGAAGCCCAACGTCAGCTTAAAAGTTAAATGGTATGGAACACCCCTGGAGAACTGTGATAACCCTGTCTCCTAGGAGTTACCTTGGACCACACTCTCTTATAAAGCCCACATCGAGAAGACGAGAGTAGTAAAGTATGTTCACGCAAACATCTTGAACAAACTCACGGCCACAGATGGGGTGTGCCGCCCCCACTTCCTAAGATCGACGGAACTTGCCCTGTGCTATTCATGTGCAGGTATGCCCTGACCCTGTAGGGGAAAGATCAACCATGCCAAGAAGCTTGATTCAGCATTATAAATGCCTCTGCCAGATATCACAGGATTGCCTTTGTCCAACACCACGGAAAACTTATATACATCCTAGACAGAATTGCTCCCACAGGACATCCGTTAGCTAAGCGTAGCGAGCATGCAGAAGCGTAGCTGCCAAGTATCTAATGTGAAGCACCCTATGGCTGGACGATACTGCTGCCAACGCCTTAACATCTTAAATCAGAGAGAGTTTCTTAAGCAAAGTCCAACCTCTTGAAACAGTCTGGAGGTCAAGAGAGTCGCCCTTGTGGAAAGAAAACTTGCCATCAACAAGTAACATCTATCGGTATTGAAACTGGTGAGCATCTCCACCTGGCACTGACTCATCATGGGCTGAACGGCGAGATTTGCCTCACCAGAGTGAGAACCAGAATTGACCCATCTGAGGTTTCCTTGCAGAAGGGAAGAAGATCAGGACACTTCCTGTGTTGTGGAACAGCACCACAGACAATGGAACATCCTGGTCTGCCTGTGTTTTCTTTTTTTTGAGCAACAAGGAACAAACAAGGACTTGCGGAATGCAGGGTGAAGCAGCCAGACGTTTTGTACCCATCTCTGGCTGGATATATTGGAACACCGTGTTTGAACACGATAAGAGAAGAAGCTAAGTCAGTGAATGAAATCAAGCTTGGATCATAGATGCAAAACATGAAGCCTTATCGTTATGAGGTCATTAAGTCACATTCCAAGGGAAAGTCATTGGAAGTCAATTTGAGATTAATGATCAAATTAAATTAGAAGTGACATAGATAATGCATTTTTTTCAATATACTTTTGTGCTTTGGTTATATGCTTGTGGATACGTGATTTGTTCTTGAAAAATGCTAACATCTGATGTTGTAAACTATATTTTTCTGATTTGTTAGCAAATCACTATAGTGCCTTTTTAAATATGCTAGCTGAAGTCATAAAAGTTCCATCTGCATGTGTCCTTTCTTGAAAATCTCAAAGTTATGTCTTTCATTTTTTTGATTAGGGTTGACCGCTCAAGTGACTGATTCAGTATAAGGCATGAAAAAAATTGTGTGTTTGGCGTACGTAACAGATGAGAAAAAAGATCAGGGTCTCGGTTGGTCGGTCGGTCGGTCAGGCAGATTTTTTTTTTACTTTTTTTTTTACTTTTTTTGAGATCTCTCAATGTTTTACTCTAAATGAGTACAGATGCTACCATTTTTCAAGCTTTTCAATGAAATAGCAAAGATCTTTTATTTACTGGTTGTAGGGCTTTGTTGTCATCTTTGTGTGGTAAAAAAATAACTATTTTTTTAAATTGTGGATGAAAATATGGGTCGGTCGGCAGAAATTTTTTTTAGGGTATTTCTTTATATTGTTTAAAAAAAATAAACACTTTTGAGTCGGTAGGTTTTTTTTAGGGGCAGTCGGGTTACGCCAAACAAACAATTTTTTATGCATAAGCCCAAGAATGACCAGGGCATCATCACAGAAGAGCTGAGAAAGAGGTGGCTATTAAAGGGATCCTACCTCATAGGATTTGAGCCTTAATCTTTCATCAAGTGGTTTACGTGGCTTCTGACAAGGTCAAAAAAGTAAGTACCAACTTGGTGCCTTGTTGCCCAATCTTAAAAACAAAAAGTTTGTGATCCAAACAAGCAAATGAGTACGTGTCAGTGGGTTGAGAAAAGAAGAGAAAGGTGCAAGATCGGCTTTTTGTTAGAAATGTTCATATATAACCTATAAAAGATCAGACCAAATTGGATATAGGGACCTATTCAATCCATTCAATTGGCGCCATATTTAGAGAGAGGGAGGTAGAGGAGGATGAAAGGAGAGGGGAGGTGTGAGAGAGAGGAGAGGAGGGGGAGCAAACATCAAGCATTTCCCCATCGTAATTATCCTCCTTTTCTTCCTCTTTACTTTAGTTTCGTCCTCTCTTTTCTCCCCGTCTGTATCCCATTTTCATCTGCCCCCCAACGATCGGGTGTTAACCACCCAGAAGACCCACTGTTATTTACTCCACAAGCTACACCCTAACCTATTTAAGGATAATTCTACAAATAGACCCATAGCCTATAGAGGTTTGTTGTTGAAATTGGGGTGTGGTGAACTAATGCAAACTTCAAGGACTTTACATCTTTGCATTAGGTTCATTCATTATTTTGGCTTCAGTTTGAGTTTAGTTGGTTACTCACGGCAAATGCTATGCCCATTACAGTTGGTTCAACCTGATAGGGTGGGCCATCCTAATAAACATGAACTTTGGGGGCACCAAACCAACGGCATTTGGGACATTAAATAAGCTTCAGTTGGGTTTACACAACCCCATTTCTAAGATGTGTGGATGACATGTAACCTATTAAACAAGTTCTCCCCATGGACCTTAATACCTAGGGACCCTCAATTTTTTCACATAAGGAGGCTTTTACCCATGCCTGGACATTCTCCTGAGGATATGACATGTGGATGACAGTTACTTTTGTGTGGGGCAACTTGGGACGTTTGTAAGTCTTAGCATAGATTTCAACGTGGGAATGTTGGCCATCCCAAAAGGGAGAGGTGGATCAAGTATGTAAATGATTAGGGGCATGTTTCAAGAGTCGGGATGTCACAGCTGTTTGAAGGTCTCATTTATAGACAAAACCAAATAATTATCAAAAGATAATAATAGCAACACACTTTGGACCCAATTTAGATTGTTTGTCCATGACTTCATCCTGTGTAAATTTTACAAATTCATGAGGGCAAATAGGATTTTTCTTAAATCAGTTTAACGTGCCTCTTATGGAGATGGGATATAGAGGGCGCTATATCATACAAATCATGACCTTTATAGGGCCGATATGACAAGATTCTCCCGCATGAATTGTCTGATTTTGAACAGGGAAAAAGCATCTGCATGTCCCTACTTAACAGTTGTCAAAATGTGTCGCCACTGCTTAAAATGCTTTAAAATAAGAGAATTTGCGTGGGGTCAAACCAGAGGGGTTGATTGAGTCCATCCTACAATGTACCAGTTTTGGGAATTTCACCTCAATAGGGTCATGTGATCCATAAAAATCCTATTGTTAACAATAAAATAGACTTCTACACTCATTGTAGCCCACCAAAAGTCTTAGTAGTTAGGGATTGTTTTGCATGATAATGAAAATGTCTGTGGTCTCTAGCTCTGACACTTTTATCCTAAGTACTGACAGGAGTTTTGTATAGCACAGTAGAGGCACATTGCATGTTTATTTATGGCTTGGTCAAAACACCTCTGGGGTCAAACAGCTGTGATGTCGGACAATGTCAAAGTCTATACCATATTGACTGAAAATGAGATCTTCAAATGCGATTTTGGGCCAAATTTAAAACAAATTGAATTAAAAAGTGAGGGAACAAAATATGTTAACATTGGAGAAACATTGAAAATTTGGCTCGGATGAGGAGGTTACCTAATTTTTGACCAAATTCTAGCGAATATATGTCCAATAGTTTGCTGATGAAAGGGGCATTCTTTGAAAATTATAAATTAAAAAAACAATGATTATAATTAACTAGACTTGTAGAAGAACTGCCTTGACCAAATGACCATATTCATATGGAATACACATATGGGAAAAGGTCACATGGGCTGATTAAAGGGGGCATTCTTTGAAAATTTATAAATTCCTGGTCAGGGAGACCTGCTGACAAGGCCAATGGCTGCTTTAACAGAATATATAGGAATACTATATGAGAGCACACCACTAAATCACTGTTAAAATGGTCCACTTTTTTAGGACACTGTTTTTGGGTGACAGCTGTCTTAATGAATAAAGTGCAATAACATGTTTTTATCATTATGGTAATTTAGGGTGAGGGGCTCTCTAAGAACTATACATATTTAAGTTTATTAGTGTATGCTGCTGTCCGCTTCAGCCTCTAGCGAAGCATCCTTGTCTTCAGTTAATAATTGTTTGGACTGATTCAAATAAAGGTTGGTTGAGGTTGCACTGCTGTAGACAGCACGTAAACACAACAATAAAATAGACATCGATACGCCACACGCAGTAGTGCCTAGCTTGTTTCAAACCAATTACAGCCACCTATAAATCATCTTATCTTTTTTATTACATAAGATAGTCTTGTCAGCATTGGTATACATTCTAAATATGCAAAAACAAAAACAAAAAACTTGGGTTTACAAAAACACATTTTTTTTGGGGGGGGGTGCATTTTCTGTCTGTGAAATGTCTGAAAGCCTTCTTCCCAACATGGCAATGGAATAGGCATAAAGACCAGAAAGTAACAAAATCATAGCAGAAGGAAATATGATGTTAGGAACTAAAAATCAGATACACCCTTTTTGCTGAGAAAAAGGACCACACACCTCACCAAAATGACATCGCTCTGATTCTTGAAATTAATGTACGTCATCATTGCACAGTTTAGCCTAATAGCACCTTATAGTTTCTCAGGCATTCTGTCATTGTTACTCAGCAAATTTCCCCTCTGATTTTATGCTTTCACATTACTTGGGCTAACATTTTTTGTGATTTCTCTTTTCTGCCTCCAAGAAATAAAGAAGGTGAAATAAATCGCAAGTGGATTCAGACTGAATACTTAATCCACACTTTGGAAGTAACACTTCGTATCAGTAATGCAATAAGTAACCGGCATTTTGGTTAATGCGTAATGATAGATGTGGTATACCAAGAACACTTTCAAGCCTTTGTAGAAACATATCTTTCTCCTTTTCCCAAATGATTTTGATGTGACTTTTTGAGGGAAATTGGTTCTTGAACTTTGATATCCAGCCCAGAAAATGATGGAAATTGGATTACATGACCAAACGTTCATAGACTTTTCATTCATTCCCTAGGAATGTGAAAGTTTAATGTGGTGAGCCTGTCCAGTTATACACCACTAACTGGCACTGTAAGGATAAAAATCTTGGGGGACTACTTTTTTGCTAGCATCTGAAAAAAGTGGTCTTAAAATGCACTAGTTATATTAATCCTTTGAACACGGCAAGCGACTCCAGTCGCTGAACGATCAAATTTTGTCAAATTATTGTTTCAAAAAGGTCAAAATGATAAATATTCCAGTGCATATTCAGAATCAACATGAAAAATTCATTTAAATAATCAGTCCAAAGCAAGCCAATTCTTTGCTGATATTCTTTTAGATGGCTTTCCATGACCTGTAGTTCTTTTTTGACGCCATCTTCAAAATCCACTGACTATGTTGCATAACGTATACAGAATTGGCCCTTCACGGTCGAATTAAGTGATAGAATTCCATGATTGACAATGGTAGACTGGTTGTTTCCCCTCAAACGAAGTTGCATTTGGACAGTGAATTATTGAGGCAATTTACTCAGTGCTCATCAATTTCACATCGTTTGCCCACTACTATCTTTCGCGACTATAGAGAATCTTGGGTTGCCGGTCTGCGGTGCAGCGAGTTGTGGTGATTTGTGACTAAAAAAATTTGTTGGTCACTATAATTATGTTCAATATTTGGTTATTTGGTGATTTTAGCTTATACTTGGTGTGATATATTGTATTTTCTCTATGAGAGTATTTTAAATGTGAAGAACATGCTCAAAGTTTGCACATTTTTTCATATAGACTACTGTGATTTAAGTGCGTTTATTGGTGTTCCTGCAGACAATTGTCCACTTTTGCTTTCCTGAAATTTGACTAATTTACACCACAATATAGTAGCTTAGAGTTAGGGTTTGGGATGAGGGTTAATTTCATGCAAATTTTGTGTCATAATCACTGAAGGATTTACCTAATTTTGTAAACAATAAATTGGGCACAGAACCAAATTTTGTTGAAGTAATAAATGTTTCACAAATTCA
>JAMKCH010010932.1:0-42995 GCA_023653785.1 Ophioderma brevispina
CATACAGATCTATGTGCGTCTATCTGCCTCGTGCGTGAACATGGCGTGCTTCAGACCTAAATGTATCTGAGCGCATTTAATTGAAATAGAGTAATATGAGGAAAATACGACTTGTTTTGCGGTTCACATACAGGACTTAGACTTTGTCAGCTTTATATCGGACACGATTGCCACTTTCACAAAAAAACTCAGCCAAGGTTCAAACTTGAAAACTTCAGAATGTTTTCTTCATATGCAAAATTTAAAAATTGTAAGGTTAATCCATAGTACAAATATGAAATTTCCCGGTAGAATTTCAATGGCGATTTTCTCGACAACGACATTTCATCAGAGAAGACAGTATGGATGCGGGCGACCGATATGATTAGCAACCTAAATTGCCATCCTAGGTTAAAAAAGATTAGGGAGTTATAGCTGAAAAGATTTTCTCAAGACGCTCAAGGGTGCGCCCGGTGCATCGGGCAGATTTTCAAAGAGGACAGTGCCGTTCAGTACACAAATTAATAATAAAAAATAACTGTATATACAAAATTTCAGGTCGCCATGGTTCTGCCGGAAATTATATTTAATGGTGAACAACTTGAATCAGTTTACGTGCAAAAAATGAAATTTTCCAAAAATGTTTTAAGGAAATTACCGAAAAAGGTTCACTACTTTAACCATGGTTATGCAGATTACATAACGAATAACCTGGGTTCCTATTGATTTTGTTTAATGAGCAAGTAGAGCCAAATACATACAAAAAAGCCCCCTATTGGCTTGTGTTAAATTCTAAAGCTGCAAAAAATTGGACTTTTTCACAAAATGTTCTAGAAACACCAGACGGGTGTGAAATGATTTGCATAGTATAACGGCAATAATGATGAACATTGCGCAATGTCCTAGAAACACCGGAAATAAATAAAAATTTACTATCATTATGCATATTTGCAGAAACAAACATAAAACCATTTTCTTTATTTACTTAGATTTTATGCATGAGTATCTAGAGCAAAAATGCACGTATTGGGTTTTTGTGTTGATAGGGACTGGTTCCATTTCTCAAAAAAAGAAACTATAGTAGATTCCAATTGATGGTAGAGTTATGTTCGAGTTTGGACTTAGTCCATTACTCAAAATAGGGGACAGAAAGACCCAGAAAATCTTCGATTTCTTTCCCGCAATACAAAAGAGATCAGATTGAAAGAAACTGGGCAACTACAAATAAAAGTTACGGTGTTCGTCCAGTCAATACTTTGTATTTTATCATTTGTGATGCATAGTGTGTCTACCCAAGAATCGGTTTTAAACATTGCCTACAACAACATATCATAAATTTATAAGGCTTCAGTCACCTGGTGTGTACAATGCAGAACTTTTATCTTCAATATTCATAAAGTCAGCTTTCACAAGCCTTTTCACTGAACTATTCCTGGTTTAGTCAGGTAGCATGGTCCAACTTATGGCCTGACCGTAAATGAGTATGGAAACATTTTTTCTGCATGAAAATGATAGATAAGGGTGTGTAGAATAAGAATCTGCAGGGTGCCACCTGGGCATTCTTGAGCATTTTGAGAAATCCAAATGGAGTCGCCATAAAAAAAAAAAAAGTGATAATTATCCTATTCAACCAATATTATTCAAATATGGAGTGACTAGAGATACAAGGACCCAATGAACAAACGCATTGGCACTTGTAACATTGAGAATAATCCAAAATTCAAAATGGAAGCCAATCTAATAATTTTAAAATATGCCATATAACAGCAAATACCTGACGATTAAAAATACACATGAAGCAATTTAGATTATGTTGTTAGACACAATAATATGTATTTCTTGATACTTTTAAAGTTGTAACAGGACGTCATCAATATGGCAGCCAAAAACGGAATATCTTCAAAAAATACTTGACACAAACGTCTAAAATATTCCTTCAAGTATAAATTAGTGTGTCATTGAAACAATTAGAAATGTACATATTGATTATAACCAAGTGATATCAGGTAATCAGGATAATAAAAAATGGATCAAATTAATTAAATTGCGTGCCATTAGTGGCAAAAAGTTAAATTCCTATGGTACTTTTGACAAATTTGCACCATATTAGTTTTATTTCAATTTTGGCGATTTAAAACAAATTGAAAGGGTATGTGGTACATGGTTGGTTAAAGGTACATTTCTATGTCATTGACACATTTATTGATTGACGATTTGAAGGTGAATACTTATACATTTGTGCCAAGTACTTTTTGAAGATGTTCCCGTTTTGGCTGCCACATTGATTGACGTCATGTTACAATTTTAAAATATCGAAATACATTTAATTGGGTCTAGCAACATAACCTACGTACTTCTCGTCTATTTTTTACGCGGTATTGCTGTTAATGGCATAGGTTAAAATTATTGGATTTGGCTTCCATTTTGAATTTGAAGTAGACTTAATGTTACAAGTGCCATACACTTGTTCATTGGATCCTATAGTTATCTAGTAACTCCATATTTGATAATATAGATTGAAAGATATTATCATTTTATGGCGACGCCATCTTGGATTTCTCACAATGCTCATGATGCCCAGGTGGCCCCCGGCAGATTCTTATTCTACACACCCTAATCTATCATTTTCAGCAAAAAATGTGTCGCATACTCAACTTTACCGTCACATGAAGGTTCTACCGGGGGGGGGGGGACTATTGGACTTGTTTGTGTGTGGCGGTGTCTTGTTAGTATTCTATTCTATTACAGGGGCTTAAATGCTTTGACTATTGATTGGGACTGTGAATTGCCCCAACCGCTCAGGGTTGGCTATTGGCTAAAGCGCACTTATACCACCCACAAATACTAGGTTTTTAACACTTCTATGCACTCATTCATTCCTCCAACCTACAAAAAAGTAATAGGCTATTCCCTCACCTGGATAGTCGAAGGCATTTGTTAGTAAAAGCAATTGAAGTAGTGTTTCTATATGCCAAATTTGATGATGGCCGATTCCATACTTCCGGTCCCCAAAGCTAATTTTTCGGGGAAGTGTGCCTAATTTGCATAAATTCAACAATGGCCGCCATTTTACAGTTTTGTACATCACTCAAGATTTAATGCCTGTAAAGACTTCCTTTTAGAGTCCTAACCTAGGGGGCAGGCAAGGTCAACCTGATCGCCAATGCTATAAAAAATGTAGCATGTCAACTAGTTTAGATGGATCAAATAACCACCCCCAGGGTGTACACGTAAATAAATGCTGCACGCAAGGGACCTACAGCGGAGGGGTAAAAGTTACTAGGGGGTCAAATGTTTAAACTGCTCTAAATCTAATGTAATGTAGCTCAAATTATGCCTTAGGTAACCATGCAGAACAAAGTCATTGGGTCACAATGCGTGTGGTGCTTCCTTTCGAAAAGCAAAATAAATAAGGAAGGTTTGGGAAAATAGTCTAACGGGTCATTGTTTATTCAAGAAAGTTCAATGTTTGTAATACCCAGATTTCTTTGTAAACATATTTTTAGAAATGTTTAATGTGATAACCTGATTTCCAAATATGAATGCTTTTGTCATTTTTGGCTTTCAAATCTTCTTGTGTATATACTGAAGGGGTTCAAATTTCCCTGTAGGACTCTAATGGGGATGGGGACATTACAACCCTCCCTATTAAGGGAACCACCCTATGCAAAATAAAAGGCATATTTGAATCAGTATAATTCAATATTTTTTTTGATATTTTTATTACAAAGAAATCTTGGTATTACAATGTTGACCTTTCTTGAATAAACAAAGGACCTTAGCCTATTTCCTCCAAATATCTTGGAAAGGAAGCACCACACGCATGTGATCAAAATTGACTTTTTACTCCTGTTACCTAAGGAATAATTTGAGCTATATTCATTAGATTGAGCAGTTTAAACATTTTTTTGACCCATAGAACTTGACCCCCCTGTAACACCTCCCGTGCAGCTGATTGAACAACGTGTCCACCCCAGAGTTACTTATGGTCCATAGAAGCTACCCGATAGGGCACCGTTTTTTTATATGCATGAGATGTCAGTTTGCAAGGAACTTAGGGTTTGCCCCCTCCCTAGTCAGAGCATACAACTAGATCATCAGTAATGTATTATGCTATATATTGACAATCAATTTGCATAAATTTAAAATGGCGGCCAGTTTGAATTTTTATGCAAATTAACTGTCAACATGACCTATGGCGATAAGGTCCTGCTCCATAGTTGGGAGCCAAAATGGTTACATGCTTGAAACTACCAATATTACACGTTTTCACACCTTATGATAGTAACTCATCAATTGTTTTTGAGATACCTTAAACCTATATATTTTTTGTAAAGCTAAATGTAATGAAGACAATTCAACTGATAGTGCAATACAGGGTGTCACAAGTTGTCATATAGGTTGGAAAAGTGAAATTTTGATCTAAAAAGTAACACATTTTTGTTGGCAGTCCTAATTTTGTTACCTTCAATTATCATCATAGCTTAAACTGTTCTATGAGTCCAAATAAATGCCACATAAATGACAAACAAATGAGATGTATTTATCTTAATACATGGCGGGTTACAAAGATATAGAACGAAGTAAATGCAAAAGCCCCGATATCAACAATCCCTACCCATGCATCCGAGGCCACCTCGATCCGGAAGTCAACCACCCTCTCCTGACCCCGATGACTTAAATAGGACAACCAAAAGTAAAAATGAAACTTGGTTCTTATGATCCAATAACAAAATTTAAAAACCATATGTGAAAATGTAACGCCAACCTCATTTTGTATACTCCAACGCATGGCGCATGACCATAACCAATGATCTAATTTAATTCCTTGAGCCTGCAAACATAGTATAGACTCAAGCATGATTCTTTTACAGGCCTTTAATCTTGAGATTATCAAAATGGCAAGCCCATTTTGAATTTTTTATGGCAAATTAACTGTTCAGTTGACCTAATGACCTATAACTAATGATCTAATTGTATTCTTGACTCTGAAAACATTTGTACAGACATAAGAATGAGTCATTACACCCTTAAATCTTCGAGTTATGTACAAAAAAACATTAAAATGGCGGCCATTTTGATTTTATGCTAATTATTCACATTTTCCTTCTCAAATTCCAGCTTGGGAACTCCAAAAAAATTTAGAATGAGCATCAAAATTCATCTAAAAACACTAACCCAATGGCTTTTACGTCAAAAATTCCTTCGTCGTGTTGTAGGAAGGCACCTTTTTTTGAGAATGGAAACCAGTCTAATAATTTTTTCCACACCAACTACAATAAGTGACAACATGATTCCAATACGTTGAATTTTTTTTTCCAAATGTTCTAGAAATACCAGAAAAGGTTGTCAAAATACCTTTATCATTTCACATAACCAGATTAACTTTGTTTCTTAACTTTTACCCTTGCCACTTCATTCAATAGTAGATTTGAGCCCAATACAGTGCAAAAATTAAATTTTAATAAGTTAAACAAGCGGAAATGTTTGTTAAATAACTTTAGCCACTATTATCCATCATTATATGGCAACCTAACTTAAATTAGTTCCGTAATTTCAGTTTGATTTTATTGCATATGTAACTAGAGCCCAATACGTGGCACAAATCCCGTAATTTGAGGCATACGTGCAAAACAATAATTTTCCGAATTGTTCTAGAAACACCGTAAATGTTTGTTAAATAAAACTTTAGCCATTTTTATCCATCATTAATCATTTACTTGGCAAACCTAACTTAGTTTCCGTAATTTAATTTTGATTTTATTCATTGTAACTAGAGCCAAACGTGCAAAAAAAATGCACGTATTGGGCTTTTGTGTTGAATTTTGTACAGCAACTTCAATAGGTGACATCATGAGCCCAATACGTACAAAAAATGAAATGTTAAAAATGTTCTAGAAACAAACCAAAAAGTTGTAAATATAGCTTTCATCATCACTGACATACCAAGAATTAATTTTGTTTTCTTAAACAAAATCTTGCATTTCATTCAATGAGTATTTTGAGCACAATCACTTGCAAATTAAAATTTTTCCGAAGTGTTCTAGAAACAATCGTAAATATATCTGTTTAAATAACTTTTACCCTCGTTAATCCTATGAATTGAATAACATACTAAGTTGTTCCGTAATTTTTTTTTCAGTTTTATTTATTTAATATGTAACTATATCCCAATACTGCAAAAATTCACGTAATTTTGAGGCCAATACGACGGCAAAAAAATAAATTTTTCCGAATTGTTCTAGAAACACCGGAAATGTTTGTTAAATAACTTTAGCCATTGTTCTCCATCATTATATAGCAAAACCTAACTTATTTTCCGAATTAATTTTGATTTTATTCAATATGTAACCTAGAGCCCAATACTGCAAAAAATGCACGTAATTGGGCTTTGTGTTGAATTTTGTACAGCAACAATCGGAACTATTTTGTGTTAAATACATAACCCCTCTTTCTCCATCTTTGATATAACATACTAAGTTAGTTTCCCCGTAATTTCATTTGTTTTATTACTAGGTAGCTATACCCAATACGAGCAAATGCACGTATTGGGCTGTTTTGTAGTTGAATTTTGGACAGCAACTTCAATAGTTGACAACCATGAGCCCAACTAAGTCAAAATGAATTTGGTTCCCAAAATGTTCTAGAAACGGCCAAACAAGTTTTCAAATAGCTTTTTATTCATCATTGACATACCAATTCACTTTGAGTCTTAAAATTTTTACTTGGCCTCCATTCAGTGATAATAATTTTAAGCCCAATCCGTCAAAATGAAATTTCCTCGCAGTGTTGACCATAAAATTTGTTTAAATAACTTTAAAAAGCATCGTTATCCATCATTTATTATATAACAGACCTACCTTAGTTTCCGTAATTTCAGTTTGATTTTATTCAATATGTAACTCGAGCCGGCTTTTTTGTGATGAATTTTTGTACAGCAACTTCATAGGTGACCAACATGTCCCCGAATACGTGCAAAAAAATGAATTTTTTCCAACATGGCTAGAAACACCAAAAATTGTCAATAGCTTTTTATTCATCATTGACACCCAAGATTACTGTGTTTCTTAAATTTTACTTGAACTCACTCAATTAGTAATTGCGCCCATACGGCAAAAAAAATAAAAATTCTCCGAGTGTTCGAGAATACAAAATAGTTATTAAGAACTCTAGGCATCGCTATCCATCATTTATATAACAGACCTAATTTTTCCTTAATTTAAGTTCCACTTTCTATTTTTCAATAAGTAACTAGAGCCCATACGTGGCAAATCACGTATTGGGCTTTTGTGTTGAATTTGATACAGCACTTTAATAGGTGACAACTGATCCAATACGTGCAAAAATTGATTTTTTTTTTTAATGTCTGAAAAACCAGAAAGTTTGAAAATAAACTTTATCATCACATGCCAAGATTAACTTGTTTCTTGCACTTCATTCAATGATAATTTTTAGCCAATCTGTTCAAGAACTGTTTCCTAGAATACCGTAAATATTTTGGGTTTAAATAACTTTACTCAATAGTTATCCATCATTTAATATAATGAATTTTTGGTGTAACCTATAACTAATTTCTATCAAAGGTTTTTTCTTTCACATATGCATTTCTTCTTTGAAGTATCCAAAATGACATACTAAAGTCCGAGAAAATCCGGGTTTGCAGAAATAGTCTAATTTGCATAAATTCAAAATGACCCGCTTTTCAAAGGACTTTTGTCCCTACCCTCAAGACCGAGGTTCGTAGATATGAAATGTTGGTGTCTCTACCCATGTTTTGGGGTCCTACGAACTCATAAACATTAATAGTAATATGAAATGAGTGGTTTGAGCTTTATTTGCATAAATCCAAATGCTGCCATTTTGGTTGAATTTCTTGAAATGAGATATGT
This sequence comes from Ophioderma brevispina, assembly GCA_023653785.1. Lineage (NCBI taxonomy): Eukaryota > Metazoa > Echinodermata > Ophiuroidea > Amphilepidida > Ophiodermatidae > Ophioderma > Ophioderma brevispina. Next base: position 7,869 of record JAMKCH010010932.1, read on the forward strand.
TTTGAAATTTCATTCTGGTGACCATACTTATGTTATTAAAAGAAAGACACGATCATTATAAGGTTGCCATTTAAGACACAGTTTCCGTAATTGCAGTTTGATTTTATTCAATATGTAACTAGAGCCCATACGTGCAAAAATGCACGTATTGGGCTTTTGTGTTGAACTTTGTACAGCAACCTCAAGGTGACAACTGAGCCCAATACGTTGCAAAAAAAAATCCGAAGTGTTTTAGAAACAAAACACCGGCAATTAATTTTACACCCATGGTTATACATAATTTGCATACTAGAATTAATCTAGTTTTCCTTAGTTTAGATTTAGTTCATAAAGTAGTACCTGTAAAGCCCAAGGTGTGCATCTTGCACGTATTGGGCTGGGGTATTTAAAAAAATTTGTACACAGGCCTCAATAGGTAAACATTTGGGCCCAGTACGTGCAAATTTTAAATCTTTCCGGATTCAGTCCACTTTGGAAATCCAAGTGTTCAGGGGGTGTTGTTGTTTTGTCTAATTGTCAGATCATTCTTTGTATTAATTTTGACCTTAATTAATCTCTGGGGCACGTATTGGGCCCCCGGAAAGGTAAATTTTTTGGTGATAAAATTAATTGGAGCCAATACGTGCAAGTTTGCATATTGGGCGTTTGCACGTATTGGGCCCTCCTTACAGCTGTCCACCTAACCTGTGACTTAACGTGGGCGCTTTATCCAGTCGCTTGCGACTGACGAGGCCATGATATGGAGGATCGAATACGAAAGAAAAAGAACTGAAAGTGAGAGAATTAGCGGATATAGGATCTGGACCTGTAGTGAAGACTGCACAGGTAGAACCACTTTGATTGATAGAACGGTTTGGGCTATTGCTTGAAGAGGATGGTAAGGATGCCAGCTGGCTATATAATGAGGTCTGAATCCAAACTCGCTGAACTGCCCCTGTCTGAGATAATAATGCGCGACAGGTAGGTACTTCTCAAACTGAATCTGCACCACTGCTTCCATAACTTTCTCGGATATTACTAGGATGGAAATTGATCCGTTCATGGATGGATTGGATTTTGCATTCGCTCGTGTCCATTCAGTGGCTTGCAAATACCCAGTGTGCAAAATGCAAAAACCGATTCAGATTGATGGCTGAAAGGACTTATGAGATCAGCGAAACCCTCTGAAGATTGTTGGAATCTCATCAGGACCAGTAGCTTTGGTTTAAATTTGCCCGGAAGTCTCCTGGATGTCTTGGTTTTTTAATAATTTGCACAGTAATCTCCTGATTTTCTTGTTTTAAAAACTAGTATGTGTCCTTGGTGAATTGGTACAGGACCTGATTTGGTTCATCTACATACCTTACGTTGGCTTTCTCTGCATAGGTCTGGCCTAGGGTTTTCAACCTTCGCTTTTCCTGGTGCTCTGATCTTTCAACTAGGTACTTCATTTGGAATCATCTAAAACCAATTAATACTTAGGTATTTATTTACTATTCTAACTTATAGGAATCTTGCCAGGTTGAAAGGGTTAAGTATTTACCATTTATATACTTTGGTACTGCCACTGAATGGTCAATAGACTGATTGATTAAGCCATCTCATAACGCAACGGTTGGCCTTGCCTCTCATTTTGTCAGAACAAAACAAGACATTCCGGACTTTATGTGCTAGAGGTGTTATATATCCTCCATTTTGTGATTAATATATGATAATTATTTATTTCTCTATTTTACTTAAGAAAAGAATTTATCTCAGAGAAATAGGACATTCTTTCATCATTGAAAGGAAAATGGAATTCCTCTAGTGCTAGTTATTATCCTACAGCCCATAAGACACAATATACCACCCACTGACGCAGAAGTGCTAAATTCATGCGATGACTCACCATAAGACTTTATGGCACGAAATCGCGGTCCGGGCCCGAGACACCCTCGTGCCTTTTCCCCGCTGGTCATTGACTTGGTGCCCCGGGGGCCACAGTTCGATTCCCAACCCACGGTGAATCTTCTTTAGCTTCTATCCCTCTACCCCTTCCCTTCCTCCCTGAATGGCTAGAGACTAAGAGCTTGTTAGGGATAACTGAGATGGTGCTAGGCCTTGGGGTTACATGGCGACAAGCTACTATAGATAATTGGTGGATTTTCCAGCTTTGTTGCAAAACAAAGGTTGCATCATCAGGTGTTCCCATGATGTCCTTAATTTTAAGATCGACCGAATGCCTATGATTAGGATATGTTTATGCAGTGTGGGGGTGTGCGCTGTACAGATTTTTTTTGAGATATTAGGGGAATTTTATGACTTTGTGTGCTGGTGATGTTGGATTCCTCCACACTGTATCAATCGTTTTGAACTGCAGCGCTTCGTTTAATTGCGGACATTTGAGTTGACATTTCTCGCTTTTACGGATTATAATATTTGACGAATAGTTTTTTGTATTGGTGATTTCCATTGTAAATTTAGCTTGTAGTCCAACTTCTTGAACCAGTCAATCCGATAAAATTATAATACATTACAGTGCTATGTATATAACATTGAGACCCTTTGTGAGCAGTCTCGTTTTATTGTGTTGTAAAAGGCATTTCCTGACCTTGAGACATCGTAACAGAGTGTAGATGACTAACCATTTAACTTGTTTTCATTTAGGGTCCATCAAGCAGTAACACTCACCTGGGAAAATGACCTAGTCCAGGTGTAAAGGAATATACATTTCCATATATCATCCGCTGCCCTCAAAGATGGCCGAAACAAGATTCTTCTCTCTTCGCCGATTTTTGACTTTTCCAGAACACATGTATATAGCAGATTCATCACACTCTAACGCCAGGGCGAGGGTTAACGAACTTCCAGATTCTCAATAGTTTAATGACCCCGCTAATCGGGTACGACGACGATTTGTAACGCGTTTATCTCCCCATTACATGACGTTTGTCTATCACTAGGGACCAACATTAGAGTCGAATGCAGCGTCATAACATTATTGAATTTGTAACAACCAATATAGGTCAAGAATACTCATTAATCCAGCATCAGCAATCTAAAGATAAAAAACATTGGTTCTCATTGGTTTTGTGCTTTCGACATCAAGGTGATCTCCATACTTTTTTTTTTGATTTTTTTTTTTTTTTTTTTTTTTTTTTTTTTTTTTGGGATGATTTTATTTCCTCATTGGTGTCTCGTGGAACAACGCTTGGGATTTTATTCGAATCCATTCTCTTCAGAAAGCAGCCAGAAGTCTTTTATGTTGGTATTTTATTTTTCTGTTATAATATTCCTATTTGCATATGTGGTCCTCTCCTTGCTTCAATGAATTAATGAATCACACACATAATGATTCACAAAACACATCAATCACCTGTTCATCCTTGAGTCCTTATCATGCAACACCAATAGAAGTGGGTTCTTAACAACCTGATGACATCTTGTATGGACAGAAAGGGGATAATTTCCATTCACTTCATAAAATGTTGTACAGCAAATCACATTAGAAAACAAGGACCTTCATACACGCTACTAAGGAAGTAGACATGACCATGTTTATACTTTACAGGGCTACTACACGCATCAGTATTTTTTGCGAAGAAGTGTATAATAGCCAAAAATTAAATTTTGAAAATTTTTAAATAAAGTTTTAAAACGTTGTGTTAAACAAGGTTGTGTACGTTTGAAGCAATGATTGTGTTGAACCACTCTGGTTGAAATGCATGTTGTCAAGCAACATTGGATAATCTGACTCCACACACAGACACACAAAAAATGGATATTCGGAATGGGCGTGTTCTACTTACTTCTGGTGTTTTCGGAGATGGATGGGTAGGTACGGTGTCGTTTCTGAAATTGTCTGAAAACGTTCAATTGTCCCTGCCTCATGAAATTGTTTAAAACCAATCCCACTAAGGGAATTACAAAGGTAGCATATGGATGGCCAATATCATTAAAAAAATGCAATCTTCAACCCGATTATCCGTGCCGGTTCAAAAGAGCTTCGTAGTTGTGACTTTGGTTTGTATTCTACCTACCTCTAGTTTTCATGATTCAAATCCCAAAGTAACAAAACAAGTTGGAAATACGGAAGGATAGCTAGCATGCAAAGGTAGCGAATACTTAGCCGTGCGGTCATATCTGACTTTAACTGGAGCACAGGGTATCAAATTCAAGAGAGTAATTGTCCTGTTCACTTCCGTACCGGAAAATTATTTATAAAATCTCCATTTTGTACATATTTTGAGTATAAAACAGCTAAAACGCCATATTTCACATCTGAGACCAATGCACAGGATGAATCCAGGTGTTTCTGAGGGGAGTTATACGTCCGGGAAATCATGAAGTGATACAAGTCAGATCCGGTACATTCGGCAGGCTTGGCTGACAATGATACAAAATATAGCTTGAAGATGCTTGGGACGAATACTGAGTAATGTTCATCCACGAAGTGCTAGGGATGTATATATTACATATTAAATTAACAATTTAAATTAGCATTATATTTATATTATTATTTTAATTGTTGAGGGTTCTTTAGAGAACAGTAATAGGTCAAAGATGGTCAAAGATGGGTCAAATAAGGCAATATGACCTAAAATATAACATCGCAGGCTATAAGTGTACATGCAGACGTTGCAAAAAGGGTGACTTGCTATCCAACGTTGCCCATTCACCTTTAATATTGAGACTTAATCCATATGCCCAGTGTACTGTATTATATATATTTGCGTTAGAAGATAGTATGGGAACTATCACTGTCGAAAGGGTCAAAATATTGAGAAAAAGTCTCGAAAAACAAGGGTCTCAAAAAGACAAAGGTCTCCAAAACAATGGTCTTCAAAAATAAGCAAAGTTTCAGGTTATAAATACTTATAAGGAAATAACGAAGGTCTCAAAAACAAATGGGTCTCCAAAACACATAAAGGTCTCAAAAACACACCAAAGGTATCAATATAAAAAAACGATCTCTCAAAACCATTGCAAAGTCTCAAAAACGCAGAAAGTCTCAAGATTCCAAAATGGGTTATACTTTATCTAAACACTGGTCTGAAAAATCACGTAATGTCTCACTCAGCCTTCGTTATACGAGTTTGTGCACGCTTATACTATGTCAGATGTACCATTATGCCTATAATTGAAGGGGACAGAGTGCACCAACTCGTAACGAGAGCTGAGACTTCTAGTGATTGAGACATTTTGCTATTCGTTTTCGTGACCTTTGGTGTTTTGAGACCAGAGTGTTTAGCTAGTGAGGACATTTATTTGGATGTTGAAACCTTTTTGTGCTTTGAGACCTTGCCGGTGTTTGCATGGATCTTTGTTTGATATGTACAATTACAATGTAGAGTTACCAAGTTACACCTTAACATAACCCAGCCACCCTATAGGGTTTGGTAGGGGTCGAAACTAATAATGGGTGGAGTAACTTGTTAAATTCACATTGCAGACGGTCCAACAACTATTCCTTAGTTTTTATTGTGATAACGTACCAAACAGTATTGCGGACCATTTCCTTATGAAAATTTGAAGCGTTTTTTTTAGTATGTGACCCTGTAGAAGCTAATTTAAACCTGGTGACCTACAATAACGGTTTTCAGCTTATACTCCATAAGTAATCATATAGATCGTAAAACTAAACATTTTTTAATCCTTGTATCCATACAAACATTTTGGTATGCAATTCAACAACATTGCACCACTTTTCCCCAATTTTGACCCCCTGTAAAATCTTTTCTGTAAGCTACCAACCACCCCTTCAGAATGCCATCATACCTTGCCCGTGTATGTCATAGTCTGAGGTAGCCCTGGTATAACCTCTTTGCCCCCCCCCCCCCCCCAGGTGGTACCGAACCACATGTCTGGCGCACCCACTATATATTGCTATACCAGATTCTACTGTTGCCCGGACTAGCTCTCATGTATGTGAAAGTATTGAAAGAGTCAACATCGGGCTAATATTTGGTCTACGGTCAGTTCCGTCCAGCTGTTGGGTATAAATCAATTATTACAAGGTAATCCTTTCTTACCAACATTACACCTATTTACATAAGGTTGGGGAGTCCAATGATCCGGAGTCATCATAGTGTGGATCAGTGTTAAGTACAACATTAGATGTGGCAATGCAATGTTTAGTGTTTTGAGTTTCTTGATTTCTGTTGGATTTCCTTTCCCCAGAGGGAATCAGATAGCCATTTATACTGCAATCATCTTCAAACAGCTCTATAAGAAGAAACAAGCACCCTTTGCTGGCTTTGGATTTGAGTGTTAGTATGGTACATATTGCGAACAGCCAACTTTTTCATAAAGAACATTCATCAACTGTATTAGATCGATAACATTATGATTCTGAACAATTACCATAAAATACATGTGGTTTCAGTATTGTGCACAAAGTACTACAAACACGCGATCAGAATATCAAACCATTTTCCTCCCATATTCTGACTGGCTATGGAGACTCTTTCAGAATGCTCACTTCCATGTTGGAAACAACACACGAGCTATCATTAATCATCACTGTTGTTAACACTTATTAGTGTATGGGGGGGGGGGGGGGCACGTACGTGTACCAGATTTGTTTTTTTTTTCGCGTACCATGCTTAATTATTTTTGCCCAAACAGTTTTATGTAATTCCCCATATCAGTTTGCGGTATATTTGGTGGGGAAAAATCCAAATTGGCACAAAAGCGTTTTTATGCTTATTAACATAAATAGGCATTTGGTGGCACTACGTCAAATTGCCCTTAAAATTCGTAACTGGAATAACTTTTTATTTTAAACATTTTGATTTCACAATGTACATTTATTAGATCTCTTAATTGGGTGGTTCTTCGCTAATTGTCTACTTTCTTGTCCCGCTACTTGTTAACTCACTATAAATTGAAAAAATTACAATTCTGAAATATTAGTTGTGGTATTTGTGTCTTGATAATATGAATCGTTATTATAAAAATATAAAACCTTGATAACAAAGGTAAAATGTTTGTTTTATTTTTCCTAATTTTTGATGCAAACCCCCCAAAACCAAAACAACCACAAAAAAATAAAACCTTAAAATTACAATTGTCATTATTTATTTGCATGTAAAATTTTTCTTTTTTGGAAATACTCTTGATCACGTTAAGTATTTACTGATTGAACATATCCTATCTATCAAATAATCCATAATCAACTATTCAAATCCTAAATTTTCCCATTTTTTTTTTCAAAAAGTCGTCCCTGGATTTTGAGTCATTTCCTTAACGAACATTTTGAAGGGCAGCTATAAATAAAACACTGAATCCAAAAAATAACCTGGTCAATAAGTACTTGCATGAATTGGCTACTTGGCAAACGCATCATTTTTTCTCCGGTCATCTCGGATGAATATCCATCAAAATACAGACTTTACAAAAATAGGGAGAGTACCTTTATTCAGCGTCATTCCGTAACGCTGTATAAAAATATAAATAGGAAATTAAGTCCATTTTTATTGTCAGTGCAAACAGATTGTGCCTGTACCCTAATAGATAAACAATCACGCTAGGCATCGCCCTCGGAAGACGTTATACTGGCTAAATGTTTAACACCCTGCAAAACTAAACTGTATTTGGTTGGATATACATGTATTACGAAGGATATTCCAGAGATTTGTATATTTTCTGAATAACAGCCAGTATGTGTATTTCACACATCCTCATATCTACCCATACAAGGCGTTGTATTATATTGCATTATTAGATACATTCAACTTCACTAAGGGGACAAAGTCCTCAATAGTTATTTCAATCCTACATGTTACTTTGGTTATATTCCCAATCATTGGTCGTGGACAAAAACACTCATTACAGAGTACTAGTAAAGTGATTCTTGTAATGTTATTACGAACCCTTCAGAAATATCAATGTAATTCAATAACTTTTTTCCAACTTTTTTTTAATATTGGTCCAAACCTTGCCTCAAAAAATCATAACACTGGTAAAAACTATTATGAATTAACCTTAATAATCCGGTAATCAAGTAGTCTATATAATGAAACCAATAGTCGACAGGGTAAGTAATTAATAATTGACAAGTTTATCAAACAAAAGTGCAGGGCATGATAACATTGGTAATCGCAATCATAAAAAGAGTCGCCAACGAAATTGTACGGCCCACTTACCGCAATATTCAACTTATCAATATCACAGTTGTAGTCCCGAAAAACCTCAAAGTTGGAAAAGTACTACTCCAATTTAGAAAAAGATGAATGCCGAAATGTTTTTTCCAAAACAATACTCGTCCTTTCATTTTTAACCGTGTTTTTTTTTCCAAAATACTTGAACGATTAGTCTTTAAGAGGTGTATGGATTTTATAGACAGTCAAAATACTAAATAAAACCATTTTGGTTTCCGAGCAAACCACTTCCACATACATGGCAATTATTCAACTGGTCGATAAAATTACCAAAGCGTAGAAAATAATGCAATCCTCTACAATTGGAATATTTTTGGATTTATCCAAAGCTTTTGACACCATGAATCAGTAAGATATTACTGCATAAACTAGAACATTATGGGTTTTGTGGAAGTTGTTTACACCTGGTTTTCAACTACTTAAGTAATAGAAAACGAGTTATGTGTATTATAAGTCATGTGAATCTGAACTTAAAAATATTATTTGTACGTGTAACTCAGGTTCGATCATTAGGCCCATTGCTATTTATACCTATATTAACGATATTTGTACACACTTCAGCGTATTAGAATTTCATTTTGTTTGCTGACACACACAATATTGTATTTCCGCACAAGACCTTGCCAGCAAAGATTTGAGTTTTATAATAAAGAACTGAGAGAAGTAAGCAACTGGTTTCAAAGCCATAAATTATCAGTAAACGCCCATAAAACAATTACATGGTATTTGGTACACCGAAACTCACTACGAGGAGTGATTCTACTGGTAATGAAACAAAATAGCATTGGATAACACGATCGTGAAAGAGTAACTTAACTAAATTTTCTTGGTGTATTGATAGATGAACCTTACTTGGAAATGTCCATATTGATAATCTATCCAAAACATCTCAAGAAACTCTGTGGTACTAAACAAATTAAAACACTTTATACCGAAATGTATACTTTACTCTCCTATATTGTACTCTAAATTTTTGCCTTCTATAAATTATGGGAATCTTATATGGGGAATACCCCCGTTTTTTGCAAAACTTACCAGATAAATGAATAAAGCTTCAAAAATGGCTGTGAGAACAATATCAAATAGCAATTATAGAAGCCACACTGCACCCTTATTTGCCAGATATAATGCCTTAACTATAGGAGATATATACAAATTAAGAGCTTGGTAAATTTATGTACAAATTTCCATTTAACCAATTGCCGAGTACATTTAACGGTTATTTTAGTAAACGTCTGACATTGACAGTATGGCACGAGAAATCAACAATTACAATCTTACGAGAAATAAGAAATTTTTACTGATCAATCGTGCGAACACTCGGCCCTATTCGGTGGAACAATTTGTTGGTGAACATCTACAAAATTCGAAATCATCCCTCACTTTCGCAAACATATAAAGGGAAACTTATTTCCAAATTAAAGAATAGTTTCTGCAGTATTTTATTTATCGTAATATGCTGTTGAATTCTAATTTGAGTAAATTTGCATCAGGGTGCATGACCGTTTTTTTGTGTTTTTTGTCTGATTTGTATGTCCTTATCTTAAGATGTTGTAACATAACTAACTCAGGGTTGACCCCATCTGGCCTCATTGGCCTTTTGGTCAACTCCTCCATAAATTTTGTCTATGTATTGTTTTTTGTGGAATATTATTTTTATGGAAATAAAGTTGAAGTTGAAGAACTCTATATGGGTGGTACAGTTTAACACAGGGACATTTTAATTTTGACCCAAGACGCATAAACATTGCCCCCCCCCCCCCTTTATTTTGTAGCAACCCAATCATGAAAGTGACAAACCATATTGTTTTAATTATCATTACATCAAATACCTAAAACTTGCTTGCCCACTTTTTTTAACACGAAATTAGCCCCTACAACATTTCTCATTTGTGAAGTCTACTAGGAAGTTAACACATGAGTGTGTCATGTCTTTGAAGTATCACCTCTCTGATTGAAGTATTTATTAACTGATTTTGCAAGGGTTTTGGGACATCATGTTTAGTTATATACATCCTTTTGGGGTGTAATAGATTATTGTTTATCACACTTAGTTGTTACATGTGAGTTGTAACATTTTTAGACAGAATTTCATGAACAAAAGTCTTATAGCTGATTTTTCAATGAAATCACTAAGGCCTTTATCAATCGAATAATTGATTAGCTCCTCTATTCACAAAACAATTCTAGTCAATTTTGCCAAATAAAACTCAAATATCAATGTAATCATCTCAAACAGGATTAGGATTTTTATGTAACGTGATCCCACATGTATTGTTGGGTTTCATATGTAATTAGCTCATTATTATCATATATTTGAATGCAAAATATACATCAGCAAAAGTCATCATGGTTTACCCGCCACACTTCCAGTTTAAAAGTCTAAACGGATGTTGCGTTTATGTATAACCCACTGCAGACATTAACTTGCACCGACTAAAATTGGGTTTCAAATTTATTACCTCAAAAAGGGTCATTTTACTTTTGTTTACCGCACAAGTGAACATAAGCTTTTAACCCCCATTTTTAGTCGGCGCATAGTTGCCTCTAAAAAGAGTAAAAACCTTGGAATAACATTTCAACATCAAAATCAAACTTTCAAGACACGCATCTATACATAGCTCTACTTTGTTGTGTGCGTGGGAAGCAAAAATGGAATAGTTTAGCGGTATAAATACTTACAAAAGCTCATTCAATATATGAATGTTAGAATAATGTAATTTTTTATATTTGTAGGTATAAATATACGATTAACAGACGTGCGCAAGGGGGGGGGGGCACGTCCCCCAGTTTGGTTTTTACTAGTCGGGGGAAATATCCATTCGTGGGAATTATATTCAGTCGTAGATTTTTTCTCTAAAAGCTGTTGTTTTGATGAGGTTTGCATGCCAAGAAAAATGTTTTGGTCCTACATTAGACGTCCTCATCTGTCAGCATTGTCAGTTTCTGTTGGTAAAGCTTTTTCATCCGTGAGTTCTAATTACAGTGTGCATATCATCTTGTTGTCTCACATGTCGCGCACTTGATTTCACAACACCACCAGAATTTGCAATCACATTCAAAGAAGTGGGGAACCTCCCGTAGAGTTATAGCCTCTTCCACAGCACATAAGATCACAACCATCCGTCCCAAACTGAAGTACGATTACATTCTCTACCCACCTGGAACCCAGAAGGCCTTTCGAAGGAGCCGGCAGACTACTAATGGGAGATCGTCGATGTAACCAGCTCGTCATCAGCAATCGGAATCTTCTCGCGTATGCCCTCCGTAACTTTTTCTTTGTTTTTATTAAGAACCCGAAAGATTCACGTTAGCGTTCTTTCAGATCGTCGCCTACGTTTAAGAAGCTTGGCGAAGGTTTGCCAACACGATTTGACTGTACATGAGCCTGGATACATAATCATCTGCAGTGGTAACCATTTGAGTTGAAACTGCCTGCAGCATAACAATAAAAAGAAAAAAAAAGAAGAAGAGAGAAGATAAAAGCAACATTATGGCCTGTATTCTGAAAGGAGTCTAACTTAAGACTCCATGTTTAAACCAGGGTTAGTCCTACAAGAGTGGCCTTTTCACTTCCAACACCCAACAATGTGCTGTAACGGGTGAGACATTCTCATTGATGCCATAACGTTCCCATCCATGAGGAAGTTTCTCACCCGTTACATTTAGCTTTCACAATATTTTGAAAGGAAAAAAGTCCACTCGTGTAGGACTCACCCTGGTTTAAACCCAATTCTAAAGTTAACAGGCTTCAGAATACTAGCCAAAGTCATTTGAAACATAGTTATGATTTAATATGATATCATCAATGACAATTTACTCCTAACCCTTTGTTCAACTGTAATAGTAGGACGCTTAGATGGTAAACGTTAGGTATTACCTCGGGCCTCGACATGTGGGATGAAGTGAAATACCTCAAACTCATGTAATACAAATGATCGGTATTAATTAATTAATCTTCCCCTGGAGCTTGTGAAAAATCTCACATAATAGCTGCACGGTGATCTAATTGACCTAACAAACAATGGTCGGTGGAAGAGCGATAGAGTAAAACTATATGTATAAAATCCGAAATTTCATCATTCTTTCCGCAGCTGAAGCTTCAGACATAATACTAACCCCGCCCGACATAATTCACAATGATATTTAAGTACTTAATTCCCCAAGTAGACAATGATGTTTTTCTTATAATCTCACCCTGCAGGTGTTTAGCGTGTGAATTGCCTGACTTGAACAGCAACCTCCGCATTACTAACACTTCGCTCTAAGCAATTGAAGTAACATACACGGTTGTGGAATAATCATTGAACATCTAATCGTTCCTCAGGGCGGCTGCCACACATAAACTTTAAAACAAAAATGTGTACCTGGCCGGATTCAAACCGGCAACCTTCGTGTCACATATAATACAACGTACATGTGATACGAATTTGCCTGTTCGATCCGGTGAGTGGACTTTTTTCTCAACGTTTATGGACACCGGTGCACTGGGGAAAGATTAAATGTTCATCCATGTTCATCAGAGGACTTGATAAAATACCTTCAAGAAAATCATTGTTCTCAACTTATGAACTATTATCATATATATAATTGTATGTAATATGCACTTAAAACAGTAGGTAAATTCCCAATTAGTAATCAATACCGGGATCGGTGTACGCTTATGAGTTGCAATGAATCCTGAAATACTTTCATTTTCTTGTCTCTAATTTCCTCCAATCCGGTTGCCTAGATAGTTGTTTACCAGCTTGGGTAGGGTAGAGGCATCTGAATCCAGGAAAGATCAAGACTTCACCGATGCTGCTGAGGGGTACATACACCCAGATCCTCACAGCCGACGATTAAGGTGTATCTGCATTATGTTCTTTAGTATGGAGGGCAACTGGTTATCTTTCTCTTTCATATCCCTGGTTCAAATACATGTATGTTTGAAATTTCTACTTAAATTATTCTCTTAAGTTATTCCGAAATTGTACATCTTAGTTGTTTGCACATTAGAATTTTCTATGTATAAGACCAGTTAACATCCTACGTCACTTTCTTTGTTGCCTGCGAATCCATGCCTGCGAACCGTTATGGCCCATAGTATTAAAACTCTACAGATACATTTGCCCAGTGTGTACCAGTCAGGCCAACCTATTTCAAGAACCAGGCCCTAACATGTTAACAAACATTGCTGTTAACTGGTCTATATGTTGTTTGATAAATGATAGTACTGCTCATTTGTTTCTATGTGAAGCACCTAGATGCCTCTGTGTGGAATTCCTTTGTCCATGAACCGATCGAACAAAGAATTCCTCATTCCACGTACATACACATGTTCGCGCCTGTAGGGTGCGTAATGAATGTACTCCATGACGCTAAGATTTCAGCCAATGGATTTTACTTTAGAAGCCATACGTGAGACGTATACCCTTGAATCAAATATACAGGGCGAGTCAAAAAACTTGACCCTGATTGTGTCCGCCATTTTGAATTTTAAATAACATATATCTAACATATGTGGTATCACCGAGAAGCCTATTTCATTATCTTTAATATGCTGCAAAGATAATTCCAATCGGTTAAGTATAGGCCGACCTACAGTCTTTTGAATCAGCTCGAATCAGCTTTTCCCCCTATCCGCGGATTCCCATTTGAATGCACGGCGGCCAACTAAGCAAATGACTCCCCAAAATGATGATAAGGGAATGTCTATGTTTATGTCAAATAAAGTGGTATCTTTAAGGTGTAAAGGCCAATAATAATGGTAAGTTTTATATTTAAACACCTTTTTAAAGATGTGGCATATTTTTTGTCTACAAATATAGACAATACCTTAAACCTCAAAAAGTAGTCACCGATGTATGTTCATTCATTTGGTATGATTTATTCAACTCCTCCAGAAATGGATACATATATCAAGCTAATTCATTCAAGTGATTTTTATGAGTGATGAGGACGTAGAAACGTCAAGAGGGCAGTGTGGCTGAATTTTGTGGGGTTAAATAGCTTCACATTTATTTTGCAGTCAATAAATAGCCCGATTTTCTTCTGGACACTGATTTCCTTCGCTGAACGCCGTTCATTTTAATGTGAATCCGTCATGTCCGTGGACAGAGCGCAAAACCGACTACTTGATTCAAACGACTGTAGCTCGGTTTATACCTAACCGATGAGAATGATTTTTGCAGCAAATTAATGATACTGAACGAAGCTTTCAGTTGATACCACATATGTTAGATATATTTTACTTAAAAATTCAAAATGGCGGAAACAATCAGGGTCAATTTTTTTGACTCACCCTGTAGAATACTTTTGCTTATTGGTCGATCGAACCAAACAAGAATTCCCATACAAAATGATTCGTGCACGACTACTAAACGTTGCTAACCTTTAGAACCCTATCAGAATGGTGGGAATTTGATTTCGGGAAGAAACATCGCCAAAGGTGTTTATATTCTAAACGTTGCTGTTGACAATTCTACAAATCAAAATTTATGGTAGATTCAGTTTCATGGAGTACGAAGAACTTACAGAATTGATCACGAGTGACACTCCTCAAATCGGGTAAGCTCAAACGACTATCATAATGTCAGAAATTTTCAATTAGAAACCCGACAAAAAAAATCAAAAGACATGACATGTACTCCATGAGCGCTATATAGCAACAACTTTCAGAAAAATTAAAGATGGAGTTAAGTTATGTTCGGTATTCTTCTAAATATTTGCGATAAATGATAGGTTTGATTTCCTTCTCTTCGTGTGTGTATGTGCAAATTATGATGCACTGTGATATCTGGTTCCGATCATAAAACGTGCAAAGTTCAGAAATGTTTTAGTTTCAGTACATATGTATAGACGGTTTTTCAGTACATGTACATGTATACGACTTTCATCCATTTTTATTCAAGCAAATCACACAAGAGTCTTAATATTGTAATATTATCAAATGAGTACAACTAATCGTGTCCGATACAAAACATTGTACAAAATATATAATATATAATATACTACAATCCATTATAGTATTACCAAGCTATTGATATTTCAAGTAGTAGTTCGTAACAGGCTGTTGAAAAATATATTGCTAAAACAGAATGTCCCAAAATGGACTTTGAATATTGCCTTAGATCAACAATAACTTTGCATTTCATTCAACATTTCGTGATCTGTAAGTTTAAAAGCAAAGTTGTTCGTTTTTTACACTCTTGGTCTTGGTAATTTATACTATGGTATATTAAGATCATTGGAACATCTGCCTATAGCTTGTTTTCCTTGACACCAGTTCATGCTGCTCCATTCCTAATTGTTGTTTTGTTTGGAAGATCCTACAAAATAGATGTTTAATATTGGTGACCATTTCACAAAATGTAAGTTCAAAGGATATTCCAGTGATTTGAATAATAAGATATATAATTATGTTTTTCATAATTTACATTATATGTGTGTTCAACATAATCACTCATATCTACTTATACGAGCTAGACATTGAATTAATAATGCAGCAATAGAAAATATTGACAAATGTCAAAACTAAAAAAATACAGGGACTGTCCCAATTAAACTATACAATCAAACTAAAAATTATAAAAAAAATATAAAACTGTGCATTTTTGCCAGATATTTTAACTGTATTTGTTAGACAAGATCCTAACTAAATCCTCGCTTTTATTCCATCCAATTTGTTGGACCCTAAGCGGAGATATTGTCAGTTGAACACAAAGGATAAAATACCACTTGGGCCAGTTTCACTGAAGGTTCAAGAAACTGAAGGTATAAGGCGTGTATGCATAATTGTGGGATTAAACCCTTTTCAAACAAAAGAATATTTGTACAGATCAGAGTGAATGTATTATCAGGCATGTGCACTAATCAATATATTATTTTTCAGTGAAAGCACTATAAATTAAATGTATCGGAAATGAGGGACGCAACTCGCAGGGGACAATAATCAATGAACGCATGGACATTTGGGGAATTTGACTGCTGAAACTAGTGTAACAGTCTACAAGTCTGTTGAGGGACAAATGAGTGACACGCTCTAATGGGGGAACAATTTACCCTTCCCCTATTCCCACCTGCCTCCAAGATGCCAGGGAGGAATATAATGAAGAAAGCAGTAATCCACCAAAGGCATAAAGGAAGGCTGGTTGTGTTCAAAGGTCTCAGGTTACTTTCAACAAGGGTGTTTTTATGGTTCTACCTTCTGATGAAACCTGGAGTAAAGCTGAGACAACAAAACTGTTTGGAATTGAATTTCCCAATGCTACATGTATTTTTAAAAATTTTACTGCGGCGAGGATGGTTGCCCTTGTGAGGAAGCGTCAACATATAACACCAGTGTTACACGAACTCCATTGGCTGCCTGTTCGCAAAAGAATTGTGTATAAGATTTTGTGTTGACATACAAGGCACTTAATGGGTTGGCCCCAAAATACATCTCGGAACTCTTGACTGAATATGTTCCGACGCGTACGCTAAGATCAGGTATGAAACATTTGCTTATACCAGCAAAAACGTCTACGTCGTATGGAAGTAGAGCATTTGCAGCAGCTGCACCTAAACTGTGGAATGAACTTCCAATTTCAATTAAGTGTGCAGTGTCACTTCAAAATTTAAGTCGTCATTGAAGACTATCTTTTTAATCAGTAACTGTTTTTAAACTCCTATTCTGCTCTATGGTGGTTGTGTGGGTTTATTCGCGTGCATGTTTGTGCACACATATTTTGACGTGTGCAAATGGTGCACAGTGTCTATTTGCATTAGCCGTTCTCATGTGTAGGTGTGTGCGTGTCATGTAAACATTCCTCACGCACACACGCACACATCATTGTGTGTGTGTTGTGTGATTGATGGTGTGTGTGAAAGACAGTTTCTGGGGTTATGTTACATGTATTTCTGTGTGGATGTGTGGTGTGTTGCAAGCATTTGTGTGTGTGCGTGTGTATGTGTTTGGGTATCATTTTGTCATGTACTGTATATTCAAGGTTGTTGTTGCATGCTCTGTTCACAGCAGTGTTGATGGTTTTTTATAGATGTGTAAATGTACAGTACTTTGGGTGATGTGATTTTTAATATTTAATTTTATAAAATGTATGCGATTTTCTTACTGTATGTGTGAAAATTGTTTGTGGTTTTGGTATTTTGGCATGACTGATACGTGTGGCGGCTATTCTCATTCAATTAAATTGTCCTTGTGCAATAATTATGATAATGAAATATATGGATGTAAATCTCTTTTCAAAACAAAACAAAAACCTATAAGAGATGGTAATGATATGTGCTTGTGCAATAGTGTATTTGATGTTATGCTGTGGGTTGTAAATTGTATTTAATTTTGTAATTTGTAAACATTTTTGTGCATGTGTTTGTGGGTTTACTTTTGTCTTGTGTTTTTTTTTGGATAGAATATGTATGTGTCCTGCCATACTGGTACTATTTTTAATATTGTAATGTTATTTATAAAGAGTGCAATGATTATTAACTGTGGGCTCATAACTTTGTTGGTTTTTGATATAATATGTATGTGTATTACTATTTTTAATATTTAATTATTTGTAAAGCGTCAATTGAGGCTTCCGTTGATGCATATTGCGCTCAATAAGTGGCGGTTTTAATTAGTATTATTATTATTATTAGCAATTGCGACATTATAAAGGTATCAATTATGTTATATACAGAAGCATGCACAACTTATGCCTACTTTTATTTTAATTTTCACTAAAGAATGTCTTGAAGGGTGATTTTCATTGGCAACTTTGTTGATATCAGGATTGCCAAACTGGCCCAACAGGTTTTTTCAACTGCCTCGATAATTAGACATAACTCCTGACCCAGACCCCCAAATTACACCACTAAAAATCTCATGAAACCTGGTACACTCCTAAAAAAGAATCATAAAAACTCCAGTTGAGATGAACTTAAATTTTTGGCAAACTTAATCTTTAATTTATATATATATTTTTTGGACAGTCTGTATGGGTCAAGTTCCAAATATAGAAGTCATAAAGAGTTGTATTTTTCTCGGGGATTCGGGTTACAGCAGTTCTCACGACTTTCAAGTTAACACCCCCCTGTGCCATTACCCTATTCATAATTAATCATGGGATATTCACTTACCACATGTTTATTCCGCTAAGGTTTTTCCGATTCAAGTGTGTCAGAAAAAAAAGTGGTCAGATGGTAACCTTGACGGAAAGCACCGCCTAGCCTGGAGATCAGATACATTTTAATTGAAGTCCGCCATTACCGTATTTGTTTTTGTAAGCTAGATTGCATTAGAGTGTAAGAAATTCTCACTAAGTGGACATATTTATATCCATTTTTGGTAATTTTTTTGTATCTTACCTATAATACATATAAAAATCACTGTTTAGTCAGCAGGGGACAATTTTTCCACCATATCACAGTTCACTTAAAATGTTCATCACTCCTGTTGATTCAACATATAATTTGCAATTCATTCACGAATGAAAGAATATATAAAAAGGAGCTGGAATATCTCGGGGAGAGTTGTGGTGGGCAAAGTTTGATTTAAACAATCAGAAATAGCTCAATGAAACATCGTCGTGATGGATTTAAACACAATGCTAAAAACCTCAGAAATGTTGGTAATTCAAGATTCAGAAATTGAATTACAAAATAAAATCCAATTCTTAACAGGAGGGATGAAGTGAGCGTCGCACCAAAAACTTCCTAAATACCAATTTAGTTATATGTTAAATTCCATTAGAAGGGCTAAAATTCGGGTGACTACGTGATATTTTTCTATAATGTTGATGGATTTATTCACATTTCAGGATAGAACCTAGTTGAGCTTTGTGAAACACTTAACATTTAATTACACCATGATGTTAGATACTTTAAAAAATAATGCGTACGCTTGCAGCCATGGAGACATATGACCATGTAAAAATTTCCCCGTTCCATATCAACATAATATTTATGTAAATATGATGCGACGTCCTTGAACAAGTGCCTAATCATTAAGTTCTTTATGACAATTGTATCCAATCTTACGCTTTAAATAAGTCACGGACTTAAAAAATTATCGATGCGAACATGACAGCTGGCACGCATATAATTATGTTATCAATGAAGAATCTAAATGTTTTATTTTGTGTTTGGTGGTTTTGACTTATTTTAAATTATTTATCTAACGATTTCAATATCCAAACTGCATTATGAATGGGATTTTTTTATTCAGAAATGTGAGTTTTGTTAATGAACTTTTCGCACCATCAAGTTATGATACTAAATAGGGACGATTTAGAACAACCAAGCAGCAGAGATACAAAGGCGTACTGCAGACACTAATATATAAAAGTTTCAGGTGAACCAGGTGCATGTATTGTATTCTTAGCATGCTGGATGATCTAGAGGGCAAGCAAATGTCCCATTCTAATTATAATTGCCTTCTGAAAGGAGCCTATAGGGTCCTTCAAGGAGTTAACATGTTGAAACGGACGTTGTTTGCCCTCCAGATCATCAAAGCACGAGAAGAATACAATTCTGCACCTGGTTAACATGAACATTTCAGTATTTTGCGGTGACTCCTTTGTATGCTCTGCATGCTGGGGTGTGTCTGTAGGACAGGTTCTGGCAATTAACCTATTGACTCCCATGAAACAGCCTATAGATGAGTGCTCGTATTTTTGGATAGCAGCAATTGTGAGTGGAAAGTGATCGACGAACATGATTCCACCTGCTTTGCACCTGGAAACATTATTGTTAAGGTAGGTGATTGAGGGGATTGTTGACCATCAAACATGACTGCTTAATCCGGAAACACGGCACTCGATATTCAATGATTCAATCGATTACCTGTCCGTGGGGAAAATTCAGAACCGGAGTTTTATACAATTAATCTCTTATAACTGTCGCAAAAAAATAATATGTGTAATCGGAACATTGATTAGCTTCTCTATTCAGTAAACAAGTCGTCATTAGTTCCCATATAAACTCAAATGTCAATGCACCAATACCATAAATGGAAACTGAGCTGTATAAATCTTAGAAACAAGTCATTTTCAAATATGTGATAAATTCGCAGCAGGACAATAGGCTTCAGTTTGTGCATAATCTTATTTGTTCAGATATTCACAGAGAAACATGTTGCAACGTTATGATTCGCGGAATTTGTCATGACTTTCCGCCCAATGCATAACAGAAACTCCCCGATGTGTCAGTCAAAAAACACTGCCCTCGTAGATCCCTTTTGGACCTTCTAAAAGTTGAAGTCCAGCCCATTCTTTTATACACAACGTCATCAATGAGATTCGTCAAACTGTACAATACATCCACAAGAACAAAAAATTAAAGAACACCCATTGTGTTTGTTATCTAGTTTTACCTCGTGAGTTTTTATTTACAAGTGTGCATATCTCTTATTGTTAATGTTTGCACTTGACCTCACAACACCAAAAGAATTTGCAATCACAACTTTCAACCTGGAGAACCTCCCATAGTATTGTAGCCCTTCCACAGCACAGAAATATCACACTGTCCGTTCCACTGAAGTACGATTACATTCTCTACCACTGTACCCAGAATGCCTTTCGAAGCAGCATCGGGGCGACCAATATCGGGAGATTTGTCGACGTAAACCAGTGTCTTCAGCGATGGGAATCTTTCTCCTTGGTTTGATGCCCTCAGTACACTTTCTCTTGGGACGATTAAGAACTCACAGATTGGTGTAGCGTTTCTTTCAGGAAGTCGCCTACTTGTAGGAAAGTCGGCATGGTTTTCCAACACGATTTGACTGTACATGAGCCAGAGACACCGTGGCATCCTGCAAGCGGTTGACATCTGTTTGCCAATGCCTGTAACTAAGAGGAACCTAGAAACAAACATCGAGTTCGTATGAATTATAGAAATTAACATAAATATCAGCATTGGCAATAATTACCTCCCAACCTCTGTGTTCAATTTAATACCAGGACAATACATTGCCAAACCTTGTGGCGTAGCAAAGTGAAGTAACTAGTGGAGCGTTTTGGACTCCAAAATTGTCGACAACCCTCAGCGGTAAACAAAACGCACACTGCTATTCGAAAGATAGTAATAAATAAATAAAACCAAATGATGGTTGTGCGTCAAAAACTTGGGTGGCAGGGGTGGGTTTTTGGGGGTAAAAAATGACCGTTTTGAGCTTTGAAAAAAATTAAGAAGATCAAAGGATTTCTTAATTTCTTAGCAACGCAAATTTAATCTGATGCAATATATCAAGATCTGACATTTATTATTAATAGACTTTGTTTGCGACATATTAGCTAACGGGTTTAGAATTTTAGCCCAAAATCACGTTTTTTTCCTACAAAACATCCTTTTTCCCACATGTCACCCAACGCGTAGTACCTGAACCTTTATGACAAGTATGAAAACCTATATCATTCACAAAAAAATACTATGTTGTAATCTGAAACATTGAGAGCTTCTCTATTCAGTAAAACATTCGTCATTAGTTCCCATATAAACTCAAATGTCAATGCACCAATACCATAAATGGAAACTGAGCTGTATAAATATTAGCAAAAGTCATTCAAATATGTATAAATTCCGCAGAAAATATGATTTCAGTTGTGCATATCCTTATTTGTTCCGATTTTTCACAGAGAACATGTGCCAAGGTATGATTCGCTGTATTCGTCATGATTTTCCGCCTATGCAAACAGAAACTCTCGATGTTTCGTCCAAAACACTGCCCTCGTAAGATCCCTTTGACTAAAGTTTAAGTCCAGCCCATTCTTTTAATACACCACTCCCCATCACTGAGATTCGTCCAAACTGTACAATACAGCCACACGCACACAAAAATAAAATACCACCATTTTGATTTTTGTTTCATTCTCTGGTTTTACCCTCGTGAGTTTTTATTTACAAGTGTGCATATCTCTTATTGTCTCACATGTTTTTGCACTTGTACCTCACAACACCACAGAATTTGCAATCACATCTTTCCACCTGGCGAACCTCCATAGTATTGTAGCCTCTTCCACAGCACAGAATATCACAACTGTCCGTTCTAACTGAGTACGATTACATTCTCTCCCACTGTACCCAGAATGCCTTTCGAAGCATCGGGCCGGCAATAATCGTGAGATCTGTGTCCGACGTAAACCATCTCGTCTTCAGCGATGGGAATCTTTCTATTGGTTTGTATGCCCTCCGTAACTTTCTCTTTGGACGATTAAGAACCTCAACAGATTGATGGTAGCGTTTCTTTCATGAAGTCGCCTACTGTCCAGGAATCGGCATGGTTTTTCGCACACTATTTGACTGTACATGAGCCAGAGACACCGGGCATCTCAAGCGGTAGACATCTGGTTTGCCACTGCCTGTAACAAGAGGAAAAAAACACATATAGTCGTATGAATTATATACCTTAACATAATATCAGCATTGGCAATAATACTCCCAACATCTGTGTTCAACTGTAATGCCAGATCCAATAACATTGCAAACCTTGTGGCGTAGGCAAGTGAATTAATAGTTGACAGGTTTGGCTCCAAAACTTGTCGACAACACCCTCGGTACAACAAAAACGCAACCACTTCTATGCGAAGATAGGATAAATAAATAAAAAAATGATGGTTTTGTGTCCAAAACTTTGGTGTCAGGGGTGTTTTTTTGGGGTAAAAAAATGACGTTTTTTTGAGCTCAAAAATTAAGAAAATCAAGAATTTATTAATTTCTTAGCAAACGCAAATTTTAATCATGATGCAATAATGTTCAATTTTATACTTCTGCATTTATATTCTAGATTTCTGTTTTTATCAATATCAGTTAAAGGGTCTAGAATTTTAGCCCCCAAAATCACTTTTTTTTTCCTAAAAAAACTCCTTTTTTACCACATGTCACACAACGAATTACCTGAACCTTTATGCAATGTGATAAAACCTATATCAATACAAAAGATAACCATAAAATAAGATTGTAATATTTTACTTTACAAATAAGTTTGCTATTTGCAGCCCACAATGCATTTTTTTTTCGGCCTAGAAACATCCCTGCCACCAATATTCACCACAACCATCATTTTCTTAAATCTCATATATTTATCCTTCAAATAAAGGTGGTTGAGTTTTGTTGTACCGAGCTAGGGGAGGGGTAACTCGAAACTGAGCACTTTTCAAAGATCGGCCGCTCCTATAAAGACACACGAAGACTTCCAGAAAGAAGCGCTCCCATTTTTTTTTTCAACCCGTTGTGAAGCAGATATGTTCCGGCCGGCGGGAGCCACAGTCCGGCGCTCCCTAGACGATAACGGAATAATCGTGAAACTAATGTTTCGTGAAGAGTCAACTGATCGAATTGAGTGCCCTATTCCCTCCTATGAGTACCGACCGACTATAATCAACTTCTACAACCGGGTATTTTTGGCATATTTGAATTCTTACATTGTATTAGAATAAGCCGAATACCGTCGTTTTCTTTAAAAGGTCATTAATTAAGAATATGATAGCAGGCAAGTTGAAACAAGTTTTGTATACCCAACACAATAATCATTCCAGAGAGCAACTCTGTTTAACAGAAATTGTATCCCGGGTGCCCCGTTTCAGAAACATGCCATCCCATACGCCCGCGACTCACTACATTGGCTCACTGAATGTCTGGATTTCTTTTACTACTCTGTTTTGTCGCTTATCCACATTTCAATGTGAACATCTTTTGCCAATGACCGTGTCATAAACTACTTGTGTTCCGTGTGACTGATGTCCTACCACCCATCTGTCCTATTGTAATTCTCCTCATTTAGTGCTGTAATGCATAATTTGTTTCCAGCACTGTACCCAAATGGCCTCGTCTACAAGGTCACGGTTTATTCCGTACATGTTTGCTATTGTGGCTAGACACTCCTCTCTCTTGGGGGACACTCAGTTTCTTTACACCGCTCTTATCCTCCTGCTGGGAGTTTCCAGAACCCTGACCCCATCTGACACTTTTTTTTTTTTTTCTGACACACTTATGAATCGGAAACCTTAACGGAATAACCTGTACTGTATTCCGTGAAAGGGTTTCCGAATTCATAGTGTGCAGAAATAAGTTATTTCAGATGAGGCAGGTTACGGAATCCCCCTCCTGCTTGTTCTATTTGGGATACACAATATGGCCGCTGTGGCTTCAGGTACGGAAGTCCAGGTTTACCGCTGAGATCAGTGTCTGCCCAACTGTACAACGAGCCTAGCCTTGGGCAAATTTTGATTTTGTTAGCCCCATGTTGCTCTCATAATGCCCTCACATAAATAATGCGCTCTCGTTCGACACCATGGTATGTAATGTAATAAGCAAAGACATTTATTTTTCCCCTCTGGCTTTAGCTGGCGAAATTGGTAATTTGTAACTTATATTCTGGCCCTGTTATATAAATTTGGGAGTTCCTTGAAAGAAAGTTTTACTTTCTTTTGTTATCGTTAACATAATTATTTCTATGCACGACTTTTTATTATTTCTTGACAGCTTTTACAAACGCTATCCAAAATAATTTTTCAAAATAACTCTTTTTAAGTCGGTCACATTACACTACTCATTTCTTGTTATGGTAAGTCAGGTAATTTCCACCTTGTCATCAGATCCCGGGATTGGTGAATATCTGTCCCGGCACTTTTTTTTGCCTATTGTATTCCCTCATGTTATACACTATTTTTGGTACCCTGATTCTAACTTCATAAATACAACTCGATAGGGACATGCAAATTTGTATTAAAAAGCATTTTATACTGGAAGTAGTTAGACGGAAAGGCTTATTAACGAGTTTAGAAATGCCAGCTTTAATAGTTTTTGCCATCACATGTTTACCATTTACCAACATTAGTACATGGCATGACAACTTCATTTCGCGATTTCACATAACTCACAAATCAGGCCTTAATATGTGATATTCACATTGGATTTGAAAATCACATAATTCCCCATATTATAAGCTTTTAAAATATGATTCACTTCGAATTGAGGAATTATCGTGTGATGTTTTACACACATCATTGCCACAATATCCATGATTGATGAAGTGAAACTGAGTAGAATGGTAGGTCTGTTAAAGGTGCATTTCATGATCCTATATCATCGAGAAATTGTTATTTCTACAAATTTCAATTCTGACAAGCTGTTTGGTGTTATGAACAAATGTTTGTATTACGGTTCCCCATAGGCCATTGTGGCTAAAATACAAAATTCCAAATTCCTTCCAGAGTAGAAAAATTCCGCACATACTTTAAAAGCCAACCGTTGAGATAATATAAAATCTCAAATGTTTGTAGGTAATCTGGGGGCCGAGGCGTGGGGTCGACGAAATGCCCCTTTAAGGGTCCTTGTTAGTCACACCCTTTCAAACACAGAAGACTCAATAACCTTTATGTACATGGCACCAATACTCTCATTGGGGGGGAGGTGGGGAGGATATCAAATAGATTACAAGTTTTGTCCATACGGGTCCCGCACAACGATCCAATATTTGGTGCTAGTACATATTAAGGTGAAATTTTCAATATATGGTTACATAATAATGTACTAACATTTCAGTCACTGTTTATTATTAAACGAGACTTGTGCTGTGCGTGAAATGGATTTTTGTTTATGGATTGATGGAACAAAATAATTCCCCATTCAACGTCACATATTTTCAATAGATCTGATCCGAGGAATCCAAAACAGTAATTACAATGGCAAAAGTTTGATAAAAATGATCATTTCACAAAATGTTCAAAATACAGCCCCATTGTTAACACGGGTTTTTTTTATTAGAGACAAATTTTAAATTTTTTAGTCTAAATCTTGGTATAGTCTTATAATTATGGTATTTTAGAGGATTTATCTTTAAAGGCGTCCGTTTTGGACGCCATCTTGAATTTGATAATACTATCAAGACTGAAATGGCGGATAAGAGTTTCAAATGGTCAAAGAAA
This sequence comes from Ophioderma brevispina, assembly GCA_023653785.1. Lineage (NCBI taxonomy): Eukaryota > Metazoa > Echinodermata > Ophiuroidea > Amphilepidida > Ophiodermatidae > Ophioderma > Ophioderma brevispina. The sequence continues at coordinate 33,874 of JAMKCH010010932.1, forward strand.
TATATTCCACCGATTCATTTAAACCTTCATGGTACTTGAACGTTTTCTATGATTTTTAATAACGTCATATCATTGTATAAATGTCATTGCACCATCCATTTCTTGGGCTAAAGTGGAATATATTTGAATCATAGAATTAGAAAGTAACACGAAAGCCCCGGGACCCCTATTTGTCTGACGTTTGGCCCTGAACCAATGACATGCTTGGCATAAAGTGAGGGGGGGGGAGGACGAAGGGGGTGTGCGGGGGGTGTAGTAACGGTTTGGCAGGAGTTGGGTGAAAATGCAGGTGAAATGGAACAAGGCAATGATTCTAGAGGTTAGGTAGGGCTGGGCGGTGGGGTTGCGGATGGTTGGAACTATAGAGAGAGGAATTGGAAGTAGGGGGGATTAATTCATGGATCAATTAAAACGGATCGAACTTCACGCACAACACTGTACACTGTCTCACTTCGAACCCCTAAAGGTGTCTATGATTATGAAGTTTATGTTGACATTATACAAAATGCAGATGTAAGGTAGATTCAGTTGCCTGGCGTGCGAAGAACTTACAGAATTGATCGTGAGTGACACTTTGCTAATCTGGTAGCTCAACGATTATCATAAATCTCGGCAATTCCAATTTAGGAATCCAAACATGAGGAAATCAAAAGAACAAGACAAACACACACGATGTTTCCATAATCCAATATGGCAAAACTTTCAGAAGTTTGGCGTTATGTTGTACTCAGTATTCTTTAAGCACTCTCGATAAGTCCAATAATGGCAAAATCTTTCAGACATATTAACGATGGCGTTTTTGCGCATTTCTTCAACATTCGCGATATTTTGATTGGTTTGATTTCCTGCACTTCGTTGTATGTGTAATACATTATTTGTTCCCCTGTGATTCTGGATTGGATCATAAAAATAATTCCATAACAACTGAGACGCGTCCATAAAAAAGACTCTGCAAGTAATTTGAAACGCTTTAGTTTCATCCACATTATAGACGGCCTTACAGTACCTGTACATACACTCTAATTAGGGTACCGTCTTACCTGGAAAAGAGGGTAAGCCTAAACCCAACAGTCCCAAGAGAGGAAGGGAATGGGGGTAAAGGGATAGAAGCCTCACATGAAGATGGACATCCGTGGCCGTATTCGAACCCGGGCCTCTGGCCGAACCATTCCCCATAGCAATGGATTGGCAACCACGAGGGAAGTCTCTGGCCCCAGCAGCGATTTCGTGCCCCTAATTATGATTGTTGGTACGATAACGCATCGCACGTCAATCTTTTTTGACTTAATGCATTTTTCCAGCCTCAACTCATTGAGTGCTAGTGAGTTTTGGTAGTGATCGTACTCTCATTTTTTAGCCAAATTATCCCCAAAGGTCAAATGTTGGCACATATTTTTTCATAGGTGGTTGGCTCACAGCCATATCGCCGCGCAGTCCATGAACACAGTTAATTAAATGAAAGGACTTGAATTCAAAGTGGTGACACTTTTCAATTAATCTGTATCTAATGCAGAAATGATTCGCATATAAGAAGTTCTGTTGCGAAAGGAGTGACCGAAACAAATTTTGACATCTTTAACAAGATTGGTGGGTACTTTAAAATACATTCAGAAACAATGAACCAAAATCTTGTCAGGGTAAAGAACATCTTACCAAAAATGTCTGCTACATTTTTTTTGGTACAATTTGTTGAGTTCAACAATGGTATACCCAGAGTAAAACGCCCCGAATACTAAAAAAGATTATCATTTCAACAAATACCTACCAATAGGCAATTCTACCCACCAAGGTAACCACTACAATACGGTAGTAATATTTCCAATCCTCACGTGCCATACTCGGGTGGAGGGTGATCGGTAGAGGCACTACTTACTAGGCAATGAATGTAATGACATAATCTGCTAGTTAATTCAAACGTCAATAGTGTCTAAAACTAATTATAACTTACTAACCTAATGACATTGATCTTGATAAAGCTGATAAATCAAACATGATAAAAATGCCGCAGCTGTTCTTGACACAAATTATATCCACAAGCAAAGTACCGATTTTGTAACCTGGCTATGGACATAGCCCTGACATCACGTACAACGTTTTCATAAAGTTTTATTTTTAAAACCAATCAAAGTTTTACGGTGCTCTTCAATTGAGTTAAAGCAATATTAGCACACTTTTTGACGAAAGCCCCAATTTTCAAAATATGAGATTTTACACGGTTGCATTGGTAACTGGCCAGTAAACTATACCTGTTGAATGGTTAAGCTCACATGTCTTGTGTCGCAAACGAAGGAATTTTGTAACTAGAATATAATATCGGGATCCCGATAAGAATTCAACCGCTGCTAGCACGGCCTTCCAATATGAAATAGACGGGAAATTAGCACCATGTACGTTCTCCGATCATTATTAGTTGTTTTATTGGGTCAGGAAATGTCAGTTAGAGGTAATTTTCTTGAGGTGGCACTATTCATTGGACGGGACATAAACTTAGCGGGCCTTTCTCAAACGATGTTTAAAATAAACGGTGGTTAGGGCTAAACTGATGGTTAGCTAAACGCACAGTTAAAAAAACCGCAGGTTAAATATTTTAAACATAGTCATTTAGCTAACCACTGCATTTCAACGCCGTAAATACCATCCACGAACGTGACTTATCTCGCCTATATATTACGTGTGCGTGAACACTATTAATTATATGTCCGACAATGCCTTCCGTAGTTGTAAATGATACGCAGGAAGCCCACGGGTAAATTCAAGAATGTCGCGTTACGCAAGGATCTTTAGAATTCGTTGAATGATGAGACAAAGCCGGGCCTATAAAAATGTTTTATGTCGTTGTGCCGCACTTGCTTTCATTCGTACGATAACAGTTAAACACGAGCATGAAAAGAGAAGCAAAGGAAAAATGGACGAGAAGAAATGAACTGAGGATAAGAGAAATAAAGGAGGTACCTGGTTCTAACCACGGAGTATCATATAGAGCTGAAACTATAAGGCATTTGATGAAAAAACGTGAAGTTAAAACACGCCTTAAACTACCCCCGGACCAAGTCTAAGTTAACAAGTTTTAGGCATGTTTAACGATGTAGGCGTAAAATTTAAAACATTCGTTTAAAGTTAACCAGGCTTTGAGAATTGCGTTTATTTTAGCGGGCGTTTAAATTGCGGATTTAACCAGTGATTAGCGTTATAAACATCGTTTGAGAATACGGGCCAGCATTCCAGCTCTGCGTTAAGTACAATCTAGGATCCAGATTCTAATTCAAAAATCGCTCATTTTGATAACTACGCATTTTGGAGGCATTTCGTTCGCAGGTATAGGTTCATAGACAATTTCCAAACATAAGCTGTGCAAAATATCAATTTTGAAAATTGGGCAATTTCGCTGCCTCTGATATAAATAGTTAGTCACTTAAAACTCAATGAAAATACCTCTTTTAAGCGAGTGCAGTGAACGAAGCGTAATCCAGTCTAGCCCCGAGAGTTTACATTGGAGATACTTAATTTCAGGTGGCATATCTATGCATTTGGAAATTAAGTTTAAACCTTTTATGTAGTATTTATTTTTTTCTTCCAACTATTGTTATGGAGAACCCACTTAGATTATTTTTGGAGGGGACGTGTCCCCTGTCCACCCGCTTCCTCCAAATATGTTCAGTACATTAACCATCTACTAAGGAAGGGAGAAATCATCACAATACGCAAAGTTGTAGTTCAGTTAGATTGTGGCGTTCTGATCTCAAATTTTCATGATTAATATATGTATATAGCAATGCATGTGGCAACCAGTGGCGGACAAAATCCAAATATACTATCATAGACAAACTACCTCGAAAAAAGCCAGCGTTTCAATCAATGGCCTAAGACATTCTTATTCAACTTAATTTTTTACTGCGTTATATTAGAGGCATATCCTTGAAAGTTAACAGTTATACAAAACAAAACTCTGACGTGACTTTTAGCGTAACGTTATTTCAGGGATAATTATTATTTCAAAAAGTTAGTAGCATTGCAAGTCAAATTGTTAGCAAGCAAGCAAGAACAAATTGACGGAATACCCAGAAGCGTTTTAAGTATGTTGATATTTAACGTATAAAAAATGGAAGGGATACAGCTGCATGCGTAGGAATTTCACAGTGAAAAGTGTGAGCCAAATAATGTCAAGGTATCACAATTCAATTAAATTACGCCACCGATAAATGCATAGGCCACCTTGTACTTTAGTGAAAACTTTAAGGAAACGGATATGCAATTCTTTCTGTCCTCAGAAACATGTTGGTGATTGATTATCAATCGAGTTCATGGCATCAAAAAGGATTCGAGACCTATAACTTTGAGGTTTACATTCAGAATGGTAATGGGGAGGTGTAATAACTGTATATTTATTATAGTGTTTGTATATAATGTGTTTTTAATATCCAGTGAGTATTATACAAATGTGACTATTAACTCCACCCATGTTGAGATGGTAGGTAATAATAAGGTAAGCTAGTAGCGAAAGGTTAGTGCTGGCCGGAGGCCGGAGTGCCATTGCTCTGTCTTTGGGACAGAATTATCTAGTGTATTTGCTGGATATCGCCATTGCATGAGCACAGCGACTAGCAGTGTTTACCTTCCCCAACTTATGCTGGTACAAATTCAAGGTCTGGGTTGGGGGAGGGAAATGAGGTGAAGGGCCTTATCCGAAGACAAAGGTTCCATCGGGATTCGAACCGCGACCACTCTGATCACGAGTCAGTCGCTGATTTGATGGCGCCACACTTTCCATTAACTTGTTATACTTCGCTAATTGTGTGTCAAACTGACAACTTTAGTGTAAACCTATCCCAGCTGATTTTTCAAACAAATTTTACTAAAAGTTGTCAGTAAAGCTGTCTAACTTTCGGAAGGATGGAACAATAGGTAACAAAATAGACTAAATATTACCCCCCCCCAAAACAGTCAAAATCGTAGATGCGGAGCGACTACCGCGATCGCTATTTACTCGATTGGCAGACATTTTGGTGATCTTATCATTGTGGCATGCTACCTTTGTGTCCAACAGAATAAAAATGTTGAACTCAATGGTACAATACCAAAACGGTTTTGTAACATGTGTTCAACATGTTTTTAGTCGTTGACACAAAGGGACACGCACAACAATACAGACACCAAAATGTATTTTTGTGTTCAACAAAATTAAAACAGGTTGAACACAATGGGACCAATACCACAACGCGGTGGTTAGACGACTAAAACGATCTGTAAAATAGTACAGCAGTTGCTGACACTAATGGTTATGACGGTATGAACCACTTGTTGTCATTATGAATGCAAAAAATTATGAGTCTTTGAATATGATACAATCTTTCCAATTTTTGCGGGATCCCGCTGAGGCTAATTGCAGCCGGTATGCCTCCCGACCATGTTTAATTTCATATTCTCCCCCAGCTGGATAAACAGGCGCGACCTTTGCATACGATACGTATGTATGGTGCACATCTCCCTGACCAGTGTGGTTAATATTTGGACAGTTAGGGAACAACTTTGAAACACCGATCTTTACGTCAACCTGGTCTCCTAGTTTTGACTGAAATTGGTTTAACATTTAAAATACAAGATATTCTTCCCTTGGTTCTTGTTTTGAGTAATCTTTAATGTCACCCGATGTTACTCATGTTACCACCTACAATTGGAAAAATATTTAGCATCAATGTCCTTTTTGTTTGCAATTCACTGCAGTTTGCTGCAATTTAAGGAGTATTTGTTGATTCGCAGCTCGTCCCATGACCATCTCAAACCAGTTGAGAATTCACCTGAACAGCTATAGCTTTTTTATTATTGATGTGTCTAATATGGCCTGAAATTCATTGTCTCTGCAAGAAATGTGACAGTTTTGTATTTTCTATCCAGTGAAACGGATATGGGTCTATGGGTCACTGTGAGAAAAATTTTGGAAAAAAAAATATTGAAGCGGGGAGGGGAGAGCTTCGAACCCGCAACACGAGTTAAAGATTAAGATAAGCAACTCTCATAGTTGCAGACATATTGCTTCCAACTTTTACTCCATAGGCCCTAATAGCAAGGGAATATTACTCTATTCAGGGAATCACGAAACCGGGGTTCCCCTCGCATATGGGTGGAACCGTACAAACTGTGATGAATTACACTAAAAGCAAGCTCGGAATCAAAACTGAAATTTTCTCAAGGATACCAGTGTAAATCCATAAACAAAACAGGAACTGATATAGAAATCACGAGATGCGCTTCAAACGTGAGTCATCTTGTCTTCAATTCCCACCCCGTATCAAATCAACGTGGTGTGAACTTGCAATGTAATATTTGGGTATTTATATACTAGCGCTCCTACAAGGAGAGCAAGTATTTGCAGTACTAGAGGGGCATTCTGTGATCCAAAGCATTAGACCAAACTTAACTGAAAAAAAAAAAAAAAAAAAAAAGTTTGTTGGTTCTCTGTATCGCTAACCTTAGTATTTGCGTGTGTGCTAATAATGTTCAAAATTCCGTAGTCTATGCAGGAAACGCAGTTTTGTATTTCTGTCGATAAACGGACAGAAATTACAGTCACGGTGCATACAGTACGCATGGGACTGTGACACAAGCATTTGCTTAAAAATTCAAAATGCGAGATCAGAATTGAACTTGAAATTTTAAAAAATATTTTTTTCAAGGCTATTTATGAACTAAATTCAGCCACAGGTGCTGAATCACGAAATGCACCTTTAAACATTTGAACTAGCAAAACCCATGCAACATTGAGGAAGCAAATAAATCAGCACCATCAATTATAGTACTACCAGCAACATCCAAACACACCGAATGGGAATTGAAAGCTTTCATGGTTCATTTGCAAGGGCCCCCAAAATGAATCCAAAGCGTGGAGCAGTATTTGTACTGATTGTAATCACTTGCCTTACACAAATTAATTAGACGTGCCTGGATTTTTTGGGCCTGGATATTTAGGGCCTGTATTAATTCCATCCCGTGGTTCTATTATATACCACTGGACACATATACGCCCATCCACAACAAACATTGTATGTAGCGCAATCGCGTATCATTGCCTTTGACAATGTATCGTTGTACCATACTGAAAAAGGTTGGCTTACTAGTCTTTAACGTAAAAACCAAACACTAGTGCAATTAGATCCTAATGGAACTATGGATCAGAATTATCAAAACAAAGAGGTAAAAATAGGATTTTTGATAATTAGTGATGCAAAGAACTGTTCCCCTTTCTTAGAATACTGTCACAATTTCTACAGGACACTGTGTTTAAAATCTTCGTAAATTTGCATGCATGTTAGTAAATGTTGTAATGTTAGAGATTTGTTAGATTTTTTCTTTGCTGTCAAATGGAAAGTTTTTGTCAAAGTTTTAACCTGAAGTAACTGATGTGGGTTTGGGGGGGACCTGTGGTGCAGTGGATCAAGCGACTCCCGATCTGTAGGTTGTGGGTTCGAGCCCGCTGTCGCCAATGTGGGTGCACACGTGCAAAGGCACTTTATCGCTTGCCTCTCTCCACCCAGGAGATTAAATGGGTACCGGTGTGAAGCAGATTATAGTTCCGGCTGGGAGCCACAGTCCGGGGGGCTCCATGACGATAACGGAATAAAGCGTGTTGATGAAACTAATGTTGCCGTGAAGAGTCAACTGATCGAATTGCCTATTTCACCATTGTTCCCGGCCCTATGAGCACGCCGGACTATAATTAATTTCTACACCGGCAGATGTGGGAATGCAAAAAAGACTTGCTTGTGCGGGAGGAGTGGCGACCCCCCAGCAACATTATATGGAGGGAGTTGCCCAAACGCCAATGACAGAGGACGGGCACTCCGCCTTTGGGCGCACCATTTGCAATACTGATTGGACGAAGGTAGAAATATACCATACATTCAGTTCAAACGCATGTTAATAACATGAAACTAGCACTTATCAAGTATAATTTACTAGTTGTCAGCCTGTCTTATACCTCCGTAAACATACGTTTTACTGGACAGTGCCCCCAGTCTGCCAGTAGGGGGAAAACAGTTAAATTTACAAACAATGTATTATAAATAGAAAATAAAAGAAAGGATTTGTTTGCCTATCCAATATATCGTCTCATATTCGATGGGCAGTCCAATATTTTGAGGGTAGTGGGATGCAGGCGCAGGTTAGCACAATATATTGATTAGGCAAAACAACATAATCCTTTCTTTATTCTCATTTTAGTTTTGTTTTAATCACCGAAAAAAAAAAAAATTATATTAAAAGTGAAAGCTGCGCGACATACGTACTCTTATATTAGATTGTCGAAGCAATGATATTGCGTGTTTGTACTCTTTATCCCCTACTGCATCCGGAGAAGAACTGATTTTACCTGCTACTTTGGCCGCCTCCTTTTTGCAAAATAATTGTGCTATGTCCCCTGTATATTTTATGGCACCAATACTTAGTAATCCCCTACCCTACGTGCATGTGTCATTTGAGTGGAAACCCCGGTCCCGTGTTGCAACGCACAATGACAGTTAATACCATGGCCTGTAATACCATGGCGTGTAATAAGTAACATGGCATGCAATATCATACCATGGTATGTAACGCATGACGTAGAATACCATGCCGGTAATGCCGAACATGTATATAATGGCAATACTCAAGTATGCCCTAGAATCACGCCGACTTTTTATTGCATAACTCTAATTTGCCAAATATAGGTGTTATTTCAGAGGAAAACAATAATGTAGAGTCCAAAAAATGATACAATTGTTTTTAAAATGAGAAAGGTCCTGTTTGCAGTATACTGGGTATCCTTTAAAACATACCTTTCTTTACAGAGATACGAAGAACGTATTAGGTGTAGAAAATAATTAAGATTGAACAGTTCGATAGATCACGGGACTTTGTTTTTGATGGAGAATTTCACATTGACACCTTGATGGGTCATTTGTGATTGAACTATCTGATGAATCCTTGCAAAATCCGTTAATGCCGTCATTTTGAAATAGTGCAACGCTAGTTTGATGACGAAGATTGCAAGCGAATCGCAGATATGCATGGCGTCAAAGCGAGTAGGAATAATTGGCAAGCTGAGACTCGCGAGGCCAAACTCAAACCTTCAACGCATTGGATTAGCAAAA
>JAMKCH010010933.1:0-37200 GCA_023653785.1 Ophioderma brevispina
TTATAGAGATTAGAAGATTTTACTCTTAGATACAGTAAATGTTTTAGAGATGTTCCTGAAATGATTTTCTGTTGACATTTTTCTTATGTTTTCAAAACGTTTTAAAAATGTTACCAAGATGTTGTTTTTATCTTAATGTTTTTAAACATTTTGGAAATGTAATCAAATATGATATTGATATTGTTTTAAAGACATTGTAACCGTACACTCTATGGATATCCGTATATCACCTTATGAACATGTTCTAATAATAACTTTTGATGATAATGTTTTCAAAACGTTTTCCAAACATTGTGCTAATGTTATTAAAACGTTTAGGTGAAATTGTTTTTTAAAACATTGTAAGCAAATATTGGAACAATGTCTTTATTTCGCATTTTGCAAATATGCTGCAGATTATATTGCATAAAACTTTGGCCTTATAGAAGATAATGCAATCAAAACAAAACACCAAAGGTATGATGGATAGTTTTTATTCAAATCAGACCGTTATGAAACGTTTTCTTGAAAATGCAGTTCATGATGTTAGGCAAAAACATTTTTTATGATTTAGGCAAACCGTTTTATGATGTTTTAGGCCAAAAATTATGATGTTAGCACAACATTTTTATGTATGATGTTAGGCAAACATTTCATAAAATGCTTTTAGGCAAAATTTTTTATGAGGTGCAAACATTTTATGATGTTAGGCAACCATTTTCATAAAAGATTCTTATGCGCCGCGTACCATCTATATATATATATATCTAACCGACGGAAAAAGGAAAACTAAAAATAACAGCAATAAAAACAATAATTAACATCTTGGTTACACACCAAATAATATAGTAAAGGGTTGCTTTTAACAAAACAGAAATACCAAAACGGCTGCTTTATATATTTAAAATAACATTACGTCTCCGTGGCTTAGTGGATACTATAAAGGACTCTCAATCAAAAAGGACAAGGTTCGATTCCCGACAAGGTAAGTGATAAATTTGCTCCTAGTATGTAATATGTGTTAAACATTCGTTGAGACATATACTGAATGATTAACTGCAAAGAAGATGTTATTTTTTTTCTCACGATAATAACTTTAAGTAATTACATGCACGTTTGATAAAATGTTTTAAAATATCTTGGTAACATCTGAAGATAATGTTTTGCAAAAATGTTTTCCTAACCAAGTCCCAACCATACATGTTGATGTTTTTTAAACATTGTTAACTGTTATGACGTCTCGTAGACGTCAAAGGTTAGAAATACCTTTCAAACACAAATAAATGAGACCTGGGTCACACGAACGACGACGTCGCATTTACTACAATAAATTCAATGTCGTACTTAATTACGACATTGGATTATCACCATCATCAAATGGGGTCACATGAATTACGACATCACATTAACTACAATGTCGTAATTAACTAGGGATTATTACATTCATCTCACTGTATTTCATATAGCAGTTATACATGATTACAACGACGACATGCGGTCATACAGGTTTTTACTGCAGAACTTAATCCTCTACTACAATAAATTCCAACTCAACGACGGAAATTCTCATCGTTCACTTTTTCTAATGCGACGACGACATTATTGTAATAAATTCCGGTCACACGAATTACGATAGCAAAATTTATTGTAGTAAATGCGATGTCGTCGTTCGTGTGACCCCGGCCTGAGCCTTGTGCACAAGTGATCTGAATTTTATATAATATAACAGATTTTAATGATTTGTAATTTCTTCAAGAATTTGGTATGTCCAAAGTACAACTGTCTATAACATTGGATTTTTTTCAATATAGACTTTATTGTGTCTATTTTTTTTCTTGAAAATTGAAAAGATGAATTGAATTTTTAAAACATTGTACCAAAAATATGACACAATGTCTTTTATTTCGCAGTTTGGCAAATATGCGCAAGATTCTAATTGCATAAAACTTTGGCCTATAGAAGATATCATTCAAACAAACAATCAGGTATGATGGTGTTTGTTATTCAAATTCAGACCGTTTATGAAACGTTTCTTGAAAATGCATGTTCATGATGTTAGGCCAAAACATTTTTATGCTGTTAGGCAAACGTTTTTATGATGTTAGGCAAACATTTATGAATGTTAGGCAAACATTTTTAATGATGTAGGCACACATTCAAAAACAATGAAATGTTAGGGCAAACATTTTTTGATGTTTTGGCAAACCTTTTTATGACGTTAGGCAAACATTTTATAAAATATCATTATTGCGCGCGCTACATATATATCATATATAGATCTACCCGCAGGAACACTAAAAAATAACAGCAATAAAACAATAATAACATTGTTGTTGGGTTTAACACACTCAAATAATATATAAAAGTACGGGTTGCTTTAACACACAGAAATACGCAAACGGCTGCTTTATATATTTTAAAATAACATTACGTCTCCGTGGCTTAGTGGATACTATCAGAGGACTCTCAGTCAAAAGGACAAGGTTCGATTCCCGACAAGGAAGTGATAAATTTTGCTCCTAGTATTAATTATGTGTTAAACATTCGTTGAGACATATACTGAATGATTAACTGCCAAAGAGATTTTTTTTTTTTTTCTCACAGATATAACTTGAAAGTAAATACATGCACGTTTTATAAAATGTTTTTAAATATCTTGGTACAGCTGAAGATAATGTTTTGCCAAAATTTTTCCTAACCAAGTCCCAACCATACCTGTTGGAGGTTTTTTTTAACATTTTAACTGTTTAGACTTCTCGTATACGTCCAAAGTTTAGAATACCTTTCAAACACACTAAATTGAGAACCTTGGGTCACACGAAGTACGACGTCGCATTTACTACATAAATTCAATGTCTACTTATTACGACATGGGATTATCACCATCATCAAATGGGTTCACATGAATTACGACATCACATTAACTACAAGGTCTAATTAACTACGAGATGAATTTACATTCACTCAACTGTTATTTCATTAGCATGTATACATGATTACAGCGACGACATGCGGTCATACAGGTTTTTACTGCAGAACTTAATCCTCTACTACAATAATTCCACCTCAACGACGGAAATTCTCATCGTTCACTTTTTCTAATGCGACGACGACATTATTGTAATAAATTCCGGTCCCAAACACGAATTACGATAGCAAAATTTATTGTAGTAAATGCGATGTCGTCCGGTCGTGTGACCCCGGCCTGAGCCCTTGTGCACAGTGTATCTGAATTTTCTATAATTAACAGATTTTTTAATGATTTGGGTTAAATTCTTCAAAAGTTTGGTATGTCCAAAGTACAACTGTCTATGAACATTGGATATTTTTTCAAAAAAAAAGATATAGCTTTATTTGTGTCTATTTTTTTTCCGTGAAAATTGAAAGATGATTGAATTTGTGAGTTAACAAAAAAGTTGTGATTTGTACCTATTAACCAAACCACCACCCCCTATTTTTTAATACTAGTTAATTAGAAAAAACCCTACCCAACATTAATACTGACTTATTCATTATAACATAGTGATGACCTTCCCCCCACCTTCCCCTTCCCCCTGAAAGTCTGCCGTTGAAAGGGGCAATGCTATAAATGAACAGATGTTAAAATGTGACATTTCTTATTTGCCTTTATTTAAATTTTTAAAATGCAAAAAATCCATCCACATGCTAAAGCATTGGAACTATGTGTACATGTACACTTGAAAACACCGGTCATAATACTGTATACAAAACTCATCATAATGGGACGTTTTAATCTGTGGGCCTTTTTTGGCTTAGCTTTTTATATAAGGTGTGATTTACTAATTCGATTTTCCATTTCAGGGACATGGGTTATGACCTCCCAGAATATATACCTGCAAACATGACTGACCTTATGCATTCGAGTATCGTGGACCTCATACCTGACACCAGGGTGCATCTTTTGATAATGAGTGAGGTTATTGAACTGTGCCATGAAATTGGGAGAAGTTGTAAAGTATATGAATGATAGTGTCAAGGCTGTTAAACCTGGTGCTTATGTGAAGTAATGGCATGGAGAGAAAAATTGAAATCTTCATTCCCAGTATAACCTTTCGCCCGTCATATTAAAAACATAGGCTTGATAAAGTTAAAAAACAAGATTCCGCACAGCACTAAAAACATAAATTTGAAATAATTTTTAATACCTCAGAAGATTAAAGCAGTCAACAATAGCACCTGGAGTACCTAACTTGTAAGCCCACACCTTTTTTGCACACTGCCAAGTACTGTTTTTTTTTTTAAAAATGACATACATCGAATTAGGAATTTTCCGCTTAACCTAGCTAAAAAAGCATGAGTTTTATATTGCAATCACATCAAAAGTTAGCGAAAGAGCAAATGCCAGTTTTTTTCTTTCTGGAAAATTCAAGCTAGCCGGGTCTCCCATCCTACGTTTAGGCAGTGCGGCGCACGGGGGTGCAACCCCCCCCCCCCCGGCGCTGCGAAAGTAAACAAAATCAGCGATTTGGGATTTAATCAAATTTTGGGCCAAATTAAGCGCGGTGGAGCCCAATAGTTACAAAATGTCCATGTTTTAGATTTTGCCCTGCAGAATTTCACTTCCCTCCCCAAAAAATCAACCGCCCCCGAAAAAGAAGTCTTACGATTCCACTGGTTTGCATACACTTATTTTTTTTAATTGGTCTTTTGGTGACTCTTGGTTGCTGAAAATGGAAGGTGTGTATTACAAGCTACATTACAAATACATCACTTCTGAAATGGCATTCCTCCCCCCCCCCCCCCCCCACCCCGGCTTAACCTGTTCAACGTGGTTATAAATCTTATTTACGCTGAAATCGACAATTATATGCCTACTAAGCTTGATATGTAAAAATATCACAAGGCGGTGATATGAAGCCTCACCCAACGTCCTTGCTGAAACGTTAAATAATACTAAATTTGCCGGTAGGTTGCTGACTTTTGCAACTTTTACACCGGTAGAAAGTCTAATCTGGCCGCAAATTACTATAAGCTTACAGTGTACAGCGACTTTCTTTCCAAATCACCACTTGACTGATGTGTAAATAACTTGCCAAGTCATTTTAGTAACTATTCAGTTAACACAGTTCAACCTCTTCAAGTTTAACTAACGGCCAAGTTCATGAGTTGCCGATATTTAATAACATGCATCAGTTCCTCTATTATCAATTCTATCAGGGAGGGCGGCCAAGAAAATTCCCAATTTTAGACGCGCCAGTGGTTTTAACACGTAAAAGCGAAATCTGAACGAAAAATTCTGATTTTTTTTCTATGTTGTCATAACGGACGTAGGACGTGTGTGGGTCCTGGGAACACCCTGATAAGACCCACATCAAAGCGCCTAAATCGTTTTGGGATTTCTTTCTTTATTATTTTGATTCGGTTTTTGGGGTGTTGCTATATCGAAGAGGCTTGAGTGCCCGCCATCGTCCCTGCCCAGCAACTGACACATTTCTCAAAAAGAAACAGAATTTTTATCAAATATAAGTGAACGAACTTTATTGAATGTAACACTATGGGGCGGGATTGCTATGCATGTGTAATCTGGTGGTGATCCAGTATTTGCTAGCTATTTGCGAATACTTTTCGTGTTCAAAATTTCCTTTCCTGCTCGCCAACGTGTAACACACGCATGCTTTAAGAGAGTGAGGCCTGTGTTACCCTCCTTCGAAAAACTGCCCCTATTGCAAAATTGGGATGAGGCTAGTCCACGGGATAATAGTTTGTTAACTACAATTGCTTTTTCAAGAGCAACTTCAAAAAACAAAGATAAAAGACAAAATTGTGTCTCCAAATGAAAAAACTCCATGTGTCATACAATTCAAGTACACGTACCATTCTAACTTATTCAGAGTTCATTTGTCTCCAACTAAAATGTGTTTGCAGTGTTCACACGATCTATTCCTCACACGGAAAGCGAAGACTCCAAAAATGAAGCATTCAAAGTCACGCTTAAATCCTCAGGTATCTCCATTGAATCGTCCCCAGTCCTGAAGTTAACTTTTTGTCCAGCAGTTCCAAGACGACGGGGGCCTTTTTCCCTCGCCGACGCTAATGTTCCACAAAAATAACTCCAGGTGAATATACCACCCTCAGTCGTTCGCTAATGCCTCATATAGGACCACAAACTGGAAATCCCTTTTTGAATCCGAAAACTAAGCTCTTCTTTCTTAAAAGACGGCAGCAGACAATTGTAGCTATCAAGCTCCGGCTGCATCCAAAATAGTAAATCCCTGGCACTAGATGTAGAACTTCCCATCTACCATTATTGTATAGTAAAACTAGCTATAGTTGAAGCCTTCTCGCGGCGGCCCTGTTAAAAGCCACATCACCTGTTTATGGCTTACCTGATCACAGCTTAAGTCCAAACATCGTTTTTTAAAACACCACAGTGAACATCTTGAAGACCCCCCTCCTTCTAGCGTCTGAGCTACTTCACCGAGGAACCTTCTTTATGGCAAGCACAAGTTTGTATCCTGCAGCTGAACTTTGAGGGTCTCACTCATCAACCAGCTAATTCTGACCCTATCATTCTTCAGCTCTCCAGGAGAACGGAGTGGAATATCCATCCCCCTCCCCCAAGAAACTCACTGCGAACTTAATAGAAGCTGCAAATCGAAGGTTGTGACCTTATTTGCTTCATTTCCGCACACAAGCATGGATCGATTCCTCTGAAGCAATGCATACAAGTGAGATCAAAACCCGCAATCTTCAATGATTCGCCGAGTCCAGTGGAATCAATTTGAAAGGCCATTTAACCCCACTTCACCACATCTATAAGCCACCACCACCTGAGGCAGACTTCAACTCCTTCCAGTAGTTCAGCGTAGCTCCTTCGTCTTCGGAGATTTCAACTTATAAATACATCATGGGAGATACTCCAATACTGACAAGAATGGCAAAGCGGGTCTTGAATGAGTGAAAGCCCAGACCTCCAACTGCTGTTTTATAGTAAGGATCCACCTACCGGCCTATTCTACATCATGGACATGGACCCTGTCCGACTGTCAACAGTCACCCGCGACATCCGATCCCGCTTCTCCATAGCGAAAACGGTTCCTCCTAGATTTCCTAGATCAAGTCATTGCCCTATCCTGGTCCCAGTGACCTCAAGGTCACGATCTCCAGCCTCTACAGAAAAGAGGAATTTCAGTGACGACAACTGTCCCATTTCAACCCACTCCCCATCGAACTGTCCATCCACCATGCCACGCTGCCAGACCCGGCTTCATCTACCATCAACGATGCATATATATATCCTGACTTCTGCTCCATGCTCCACCAAGCAGCTAATGTTCCTTCCCAAGAGCAGAAGGAATCCCTACACAACACCCCCTTTGGGACCCTGAATGCGAGAGTTATACAAGCGTATGTATAACCAACTGCGATAACGAGAGAACAGCAAAGGGTAACCAGCGACTGGATCTGCTTGGCCAAAAGATACTCACCAGATGGGAGGAGAGATAAGCCATTATCAACTTTACCCCACTCAGCCGCAAGGCCTGGAACACCATCAACAAGCTCACCTGGCGTAGCGTCCAGCTAATCAGTGTCCTGTCTCTGCCAACTCCATCGCTTCAGTAACTTGTCAACAATGGAACGTGGCAAGACCACACTCCACAGGCGAAAGCCCACTCTCGTGCTGTTTAATGCAGAGATTACAGCTTCTTACAACCTCTCCACCACCGTCAAGCCCCATGTCCCCACCATTCACCTAACGATGAGATCACCGAAGCAATTAAGTTCTCAGAAATGGGAAAGCTCCTGGCAAATGACAACATCCTCCAGAATGCTTGAAGAATTGCACCCAGCTGTGCGATGTCTCCACTCCCTCCTCCTTTCTACTTTCAATGGGACATTAACTATTTCCCTCCAGATGGAATACTTCAAAGGTCATTGCATCCTGATCCCAGAAACCATCACATACCCCAAGAGTTTACGGACCAATCTCGCTACTATCTCACATCTCTAAGCGCTTGAGCGAACTGCTACTCGGCCATGATCAATGATACGGTCTGAGGGCAAATTTGTTACCAACCCCGCACCCAGCTGGATTTCGAAGAGGTACATCAACAACTGACTCAATAGCAAGACTATTAATGACATCGAGACAGCCATCCATAAGAAGAGAATTTTGGAGCAGCATCTTCAATTTGACCTAACTGCTGCGTACGATACATTCTGGCATCGAGGTCTCTACCCCAGCTACTCCTCAAATCTTCCTATGTCAAGCTTTTCAAATTTCATTATGCTCAGCCAAGACAGATCTTTCGTACTGGAGACATCAAATGGGCAACGGCAGTAGTAAGCGCAAACTACTTCGGAATGTTCCCCCCACAAGGTTCGTCCTGGCACCCCCCGTCTCTTCAACATCTACGTCTCAATTATGGCCCAAAGGGCATTGTTCGCAGTTACGCCTACGCAGACTTACACGGCACTTGGAAAGCTTGCTGACTTCCTTTGAGGGTCCTTAGAAACGTGCTGCCAGAAAGACCTAAACACTTGTAGACCAATTCTTTCCAATTCTTCCACCGATGGCACTTGAAACTCTGCAAATCTAAGACTGTCAGCTCTGTTTCCACCTGGCAAATCGATGCCAAAAAGAGAACTAAACCTCATCACTCTATAGATGGAGAAAAACTGTCACATGACCCAACACCGTAGTACATTGGTGTCACAATGGACCGCAGCCTTACTTTCATCAACACACCAAGGCAGCCGCTGCCCAGACGCAGGCTCGTGTCAACCTCCTCAGAAGGCTTGCAGAACTGGATGGGGTGCATACTTTGACACCTTACATACCTCAACTGTTGCCTTGGCATACTCCACTGCTTAATACGCTGCACCATTATGGAAAGTCCCAGCGTACATCACACAAGATTGATGTGTTTCTGAATGATGCAATGAGACTTGTTAGTGGTTGCCTTTTGGCAACGCCTGTCGAATACCTCCCCATTCTGTCCTGCCTAGCTCCTGCAAATCTTAGAGGAACCTTCAACGATCAAGCTCGCCACGAAATGTGATGAACCTGTAGTCTAATCCCACCACAACACCCTTTGAGGATCCAAATTCCACGGAATCACTTTGCTAACCAATCCATGACACTGCGTCACAGTATCCTCCCTATCGATCATCTGGGTCAATGACAGATGGTTTGAGCAATGGTCATCCTCTCCTTTGAACCTAAAGCCGTTTGTAGACGCCCATCTAGCAAGCCCAAGGCTGTGACCTTGATAGGAAGCATGGGTCAACCTTAACAGAATCAGAACTGGCGTTGGTCCGTACAAAGAATTTCCTTCACAAGATCGGATAGAACCATCACCAACTGCGATTGTTGGAGAGCCACAAACCATTCGCCACCTCATAGATGACTGGAGGTTTACAAGTCCCAAGAGAATCCAGGCCTGAATCAAACCGTGAGATGAAACTATAGCTGTTAAAGACGGCTCTCTTCACTTTGATTTTGGACTTGCACGAAACGAACGAGCTATCATTATACTGTATACTCCAGCTCTAGTTTAGCCCCTGATTTCAACTGCTGGCCCAGTCCCTCAGTCACAAGTACTATTTAACTTCTCACACCTAGATTTCCCTTTCTAATCCTAATCATTACATCACTCATCATCATAACATAATCTTATCATTATCACGTTCCATCTATATAACTTTGGTGGGGGAATTCCCTGATCTTACATGTTTTGATCTCAAGCCATAAACAAGTTTACTCAGTTTCTTAAGTTTGCATTCTTGGTAATCCCCACTTCCCCTATTGTGGCAATCTAACAGTGCACTTGCAAACAACTAGGGTATTCCCCCTTTCTCTCTTTTGAATAGTAAACAAAGTCCCTTTCCCGTAGCAACTCTTTTTCTCAATAAAATTGCAAAATAATATTTTAAAAGTTTAATCAGAAAAATGGAGGGCTATATTGCCTACAACTGTGGTGTTAACAAACATTTTCATAACTTTTGCGAAACCTTTTTAAAACATTCACAAAACAATTGGTGTTTGTTTGGGTAGTAGTGACGTTTTTTTCCGAATAAAGCTGTTAGTAGGGTTCCACAATGTGGCCATGGCGCCAAATTATGCGGGAGTGGGCACAGGAAGGTTGCGCGCATTCCCCATCTGCGCAAAGCGGAGCGTCGTTTTCAAGACTGCTTTTTTGCATGGAAAAATTGATGTTCCCACAAAATCGAATGGATAATAATATGATACTTGTGGGTAAAGTTTTTTGTTTTGAATGGATCAAAAATATCCTTAAATTTTGTTTGACCCCCATACCGACTATAAATGTTGTAATCCCTCCCCCTTTTTGGGACCACTAAATTTTTTTTATCCTCCTCATACTATCCCCCCCCCCACCAGAGTATTTATGACCACTCCCTTATATTGCTCGTATATTGCTTGGTGTATGGCTTTTTAAGTAGGGGGGGGGGGGGGGGCGTAGGCTATAGATACTTGTTACAGACTGCATTTTCTGATTAAGCAATCCACTGGATATGATAGTGCTTTTCATTTATTTTG
Source organism: Ophioderma brevispina (assembly GCA_023653785.1). Taxonomy (NCBI): domain Eukaryota; kingdom Metazoa; phylum Echinodermata; class Ophiuroidea; order Amphilepidida; family Ophiodermatidae; genus Ophioderma; species Ophioderma brevispina. Next base: position 10,502 of record JAMKCH010010933.1, read on the forward strand.
TGCAATATATTGTTCTGAACTGATCATTTTCACCGGATATTGTTCTTTAATTTTTCGCCCTATAAACCAATCATCTTTTCAAGCAAAAAAAACCAGTTCTTTCCTGTGAATCGGGCCCTACAACGGTCCTTAATTCCTGTCCCTGTGTTATTACACGCATGTATAGCACGCTGTTAAGCTCACATGTGCACTTGTGGTAAAAGTATGAAACCTTCGCCACAATTTTACAGCATTTTACAGATATGGTAGCACATTTTACCTATTCCAATATGGCCGACCAGAGGGCAAGCACTTCTACTACATGGGTCAAATTTTCAAATAACCGTATTTCAAGCAATGTCTCACCTTGGCTCATCTTGACTTCAAAAAGTAATTTGCCCATCTCTAGTGCATAACGTATTTAGGTTGTATTATGGGTCAAAGGTCACCCAAGTCGCGGTCGTTATATGCAGTGTATTTAGGTAATACATTAACTTATATGGATATACTGTACTCGTGTTTAATAAATGACAATAGATAATGGTGAGTTTCGTATCCCTGCTAGTAAAATCTTCACAGTCCTTCAATGTTAGTACAATTTATGTGAAACATTTTAAAATAAGTACATATTGTACCTTTTCTAACATGTGGCCACCACCGGTCAAACGTTTGAACATGGGTAAAGGTTTCAAAATAACTATATACAAAGCAAAAAGTTATATTAAATTTTGCTCATAGTGGCGTCAGGATTTTAGACAAGTATACTTTACCATACCTAGTACAAAGAACGTTTAGGTGGCACTGTGGGTCAAAGGCAAGGTCAACCACATCAAGATATACTTCTATTAGATGGAAATACCATACCTAAATCTTATGAACGGCATAATAAGGTTAAGGTTATCAAAGCATCAACAGTAGTTCACTTAGCAGTGTAGGTTATATTTCACAGGGGCAGGTACACATCTCAGTGCAAGTGAAGGCAGCTTCGCTTTGAGCATTTCCAGCTTCCGGAGGTAAATTGGCATTTCCACCATAAGTTCCTGGCAAAACCAAGGCTCGGCAGATTGGGGCAAGTTTACGCTTGGTGAGCAGAAAATCGATCCTTCTATGGCGTAAACGCTAGACTTGACCCTCCCTCCCTACTGATGAAAGATGGGGCTTAATGTATCTAACAGAAACATGTCCGAGGCAGAAACGCCAGACTGATTTCTCGGTTAATCTGAAGAATGCCAACACTTCAAGATTGGTGGCTGCTAGCTAATTGTGACTGAGTATCTGGGCAAAAACGAACCGTACAGAAAGTTTTTAAATTTGTAACATCTATTTTGGAGAACGCGAAGGACCCTCGGCTAAACTTTTTTTGTTCTGCCAAGGGTTCTAAGGACCTAAAGGGATCTAACGCTATCAGATTCTCTCTTCAACAAAGGGACGTGCTGCTGTTAACTTAGCACGGGGCATCTCTGATAAACAAAAGCAGCTCCTCAGATGTACGAGTTACTCCTGTCGTAAACGCCATCGTGACCCCATTAACTTCCAAATGCGCAAACTATCGATTATTCCAGATATGCGGGGTGTGCCTCTAATAATTAATCAAACTCCTAGTTCTATGCCTGCCCAGATACAGAAGTGAGGCTAGTTCCCCCTATGTCCCCCTATTGTTTCGTTCGGCTATTTTCTCACCGACTTACATCATAGCTAGGAAGTTAACCTAAATACTTACCTCTAAAAGAAACAAAAACAGACCCTTGATGAAGATTTGCGAGACTTTGCACCTTCATATCTACTGCCTTTGGGCCCTCAAAGACTCGGAGATACCGTAAAACCCTCGATCATAAGCACCGGGGGAAGCTAGTGGATTTCCTCGATTAGACAAATAATATATAGCGCCCTCTTGCAATAATAAAAGTCCAAATTCCTTGTTTAAAATGCCCAAGACGACACTAAAATGTGTGTGGGCGTTATATAGGTGCGCTTTCCCATGGAATATCAAAGATTAACGTAGCAGACTTGTCCTCCAGCACAACCAAGCAAATGAATCATTCTTCCAAATATCTGAAATTTTCAGGTGAACATTGCATGTAATTGTATCCTTTGCATGCATGCCTGAATGATGGGCTATCGAATTTGGCAGCGCCGGTGTCCTCAGTTTGCTTAAATGAACTGACTGTTACATTGTAAGCCCAATCGATCTTCTATACATTTTGTATGTGAAAAAGGTTTCGGGCTAATCCTTCACACCTATTATGGAGTATTGTTCATTCAACCAAACCCGACAACTACGCTGTAAATAGTAAAGCATCGACTCTGCCTATAGATTCGAATCTCGATCGATAAACTTTTTTTAGATGTTTTCTTCTTTTTTTTACATTTAATCAAAATGGTTAACGTATGTGAATCCATGAACGATTTAACCGTGACGCGACCGTGGCCAATGTTTTATAAATCTTTCAATCCGATCCATCGTCATTTATTATCACGGGGAAGATCTTTTTAATTTTGTTTTGTTCTATTTCTGCTTGATAGGGGTATTTACTGAAATGCCTTATTTAGAGTTATTGTCGCCATAGTAAAAAAATTCAAAGTGGATGTCTCCAGCCACTCGCTGGCACATATTGCTTTTTGCTAAATCAAATTCGCTGTACATGTCTATTGCAAGCGACCCATTTTTTTTTTTCATCTATGTTTTTAGGTTGCCAGAAAGAAAAAAAAAGTCACCATTTGCCCTCTGCGGAAAAAAACACACAATATACAAAAAGGGTATTGTTTTGTTTGGCTCCCCCCCGGGCCCCATTAAAAAAACCAAAAAATCTCATTCAGAAAACCTTTTTTTGTCGTATGCGTCTGAGACAGTTCCTTTTCACACATCGTTTTGCCAAAAAGAATGAGATGCGAAAAAGGAAAGAGAAGATTTAGCCAATTCATTGGAAGAAATTACCCACGTGTATCCATAGGGCTTTCTGCAAGAACTATAGACCTGTCTATCCCTCTACCGATTCGGATTGGTATACAACACCCATGGTGCTTGCCCATATGACGGGGAACCAAAGTATATTCAGATTTTCAAAAGAGCAGGATAAACGTTGGATAGATCAGTTTTAAAATTACCCACCCACTGTACATATGCAAGTCATTGCATATGAATAAATAAAGAGGCGAACAAGTACCGGTTTTGTCACTGCATAATTATATTGGATTATGCTACTATGTTTTGGGTTACAGATGTCGGATTATTTTTGCGGCGCGGTGTCCTCGGGTTTGCTTGAACGAACTGACTACCCATTGAAACTCAATATATCTTCTACCTTGATTAGTCATGGATGGTCTTTACTCTCCCAGGCAGTTATTAAGGACTACCAACCTGTTCCAGTCCAAACCAACCTGGGATCTTTTCCGTTATACCAATAATCCAATTTAAACACAAGATTAATGATGGTTTTTGCTGTCGACCAATTTAAAATCTGAAACGCAAACACAGTCAAATCCACTAGCCCCCAGGTCTTTTTCTCATTAAAAGAAATTGTTCCCATTTCAATTATGATGTATTTTGTTTATTATGATTCATTTCTGTGTTTTCTTCTTTTTTCACATTTGTATTCCTAGATAGGTTTTTGAAAAATATATATTTCATTTCTGTCTCCAGGTAAAAGGTACCTCTGCCGGCGTTTTCATGCACGCACACCCCAACCTGAAACGTTCCTTTATGGAGACTAAAAGGCCAATCCCGATTATGTAAATGCGTCTCTTGCAATGATCTCTTGCATCCATGACAATGTTTATATTGCCATTTGGTCTATCCCATTTGGTCTAACTTTTCAATTTTGGTAAACTATTGTCCCTAATACCAATTTGTCCAATAAACCTTTAGTCTAACAGCCAATTTATCTAACAAACAGAATGTCTATATCCAAATTGGTCTAAAAAAATTCCCATCTAGTCCTAATGCCCCATTTTGTCTACAAACCATTTGGTCCTAATATCACAAACACATTTGGTTCCTAAGTCACATTTATTCCTAATATCCATCTAGTCAATACCATTTGGTCTAATATCCAACTAAGTTCTAATTACCCCCCAACAAATTGTGTTTGGTCTAATAGCCAACTGTCTAATACCCCACCTGGTCTAATACCCATTCTTTTTGGTCTATACCCATCTGGTCTAATTTCCAATTGGTCTAATATATCCATTTGGTTGTAATCTCAATTTTGGTCCTAATGTTTCCACTCTGGTCATATATCGATTTGGTCCTAATATACCCATTTGGTTTTAATATCCAATTTTACATGGACACCAAAATTGTTGATATCGTAAACGTTGAATATTAGACCAAGTTGATATTAGACCAGATGTATATTAGAACCCAAATGGTATGTTAGAGACCAAAGGGACATTAGGCCAAATGGTAATTAGACCAAATAATATTAGACTAGCCCCCCTGAATGTTAGACCAAGTGGATATTTAGACCAAATGCTTATCAGACCAGATTGGATTTTAGACACATGGATACCACTAAAAAACAACGTGGTCATTTCCCGTGGTAAGTATCAACTAGAATGCACACTACTAACTCCGAAATAAGTGGTCAAATTTTGACGCACGAAACAGGGTAAAAATTGACCCTTTTTGTAGTCAAAATTTGACCACAATTACTGTGAGTAATGTCACATATGGACTACTTACCCCTGAAAATAACCACATTGTTTTTAGTGTTGTAAATTAGAACCATGGGGTATTAAGACCCAAGACAATGGCTACTAGACACAGTTAGATATTAGACCAAATGGAATCTTAGACCATTTTGGGTATTAGACCTATTGGCATTAGACCCACCAATTCTGGGTTTGTAGACGATATGATAATACGATGGTGGAGAGTTTGACCAGAATGAATATTAGACTAACAATGGCTATTAGACTATGGTTATAGCACTAAAATTGATTATTAACCAAATGGTGATTAGACCCCATTGGTGTTAGACATTAATTGGCCAATAAGACCAATTGGGATAGAACCAAATGGCAAAGTCACCCCTGACGCTTATTGGAATACCTTACATTGTTGAAGAAATCGATGTATGTGGGTAATTGTGGCAGATTTATGAAGCTATGGCTATGAGGTTTGCCCTTCAAATTACGAGAGGCGTTGCGTATTCATGGAACACGCTTCAAAAAATCGCTGTAGAAGTGCCACGGAAATAGGATTCGTTGCCCCAGCAAATCTGTACCCAACACCAAACTCACAGGAAAGGGCGGCGGACTAACAAAATGCCATACACTGACATAATCTGAAAAATTCACCCGCCTTATAAGCCCCCTTCATTTGTTGGACAGCGATTGCCGGGAACAACAAATCCTAATTACGTGGCACTTCTATCAACGAATAGGAGTAGAATTGTGGCCGCGGGATGGATGTATTCAACGATTCGTAAATTGAATAAACATGAAAAATACTGGCCAGCTGATGGTTCCCGTGAATAACAACCCCACTACCCTCTTCAATACAATGATCGGGGTAGTTCTAGTGGTGCCATGAAAATAGATAAGTGAAAACACTGAATTTTTAAATATAGAATTCGAAGCGTTCGATTGCTCAACATTCTGTAAAATGGGTTTAAGAGCTATTAATTCCCTTCAGGAAAATTTAATAATTTTGAGATAGGAATAAATTACGCCGGTTTTGTAGGCCGAACAAAAAGTAAAACGTTTGTTTCTTTCCTGTAACCAGACCGACACAGTGCCGTCGCCCGATCGCCTAATAGCCCCTAGTCCCCAGAACTCCAGATATTACCGGAAGTGGTTCAAAAGAATTGTAGGTCCTATTCAAGAAGGCTACTATTTTTTCCTCATTTACCCTGTGAATCTAAGGGCTAAATATGTTTGGTTTTGAAATTGTGAGCAAAATGTAACCACCCCACCATGTTTGGTCGATCACACAGTAAGTCCTTATGGAGCTTTAAAAAGCACGTTTGGCAGCTATAACTCAAACCCAGCGGCTAGGGACCGACTAATACTTAACCGCATCGCAGTTCAACCGGCTCTGAAGTTTCAATCTCTTAATCTAAAATAATCATTAACAGTTCGTGTCAGAAGTGAGAATCGAACCCACGACCTTTTTAAGAATATAAGACGAGCGCCTATAACACAAACGCCACCAACTCGAGCCGGCAGACGGCCGTTTTTTTGCAATACTTACAAATAAATACATTAACGGATCGAATAAAGCGCGCGCATACATAATCTTTCTTCATTGCCGGGTTACCTGGTCGGCTCCTTGCCGCTTCTATCAAACTATTGATATTTTTCGGCGCTAAACTTTGCAGATGGTGTATTGGGGTGGAGGCCATTCTATCAGATAAAAATAAATCGGGCCAACCGCCTTTAAAACAATTTGTTGACGATTTTTCACATTACGGGTTTTTGGCGCATCTGCTTGAAAAATACCTTTATTTGAGTCCAGGACGTCAACAAAAAATAATGTACTTCAAAACATATCATTGGGTTATTAGTCCCTACTCCAGAAGCTGGAGTCCAGCTTCGGGTGTTTGGAGCCAAATGGCGGATTGACCAAGTCCAATCTACAGATGGTTATTGTACCGCGTTGGTTGATTAAATCAAATACAGTGGTGAATAGATGAGATGGTGATAAGCTCACTCTGGGTTTTAAATCCAGAGATTTTCGGAACAAGAAATAGGCTTAGATGCCCTGTGTTGCGATCCTGGGCCAGATAAGGGCGCGATCTTTCCATTGTAATAAAAAAGACAATGTTGTGGCGCAATCCCCCGGGTCGCATGGGGGCATGATGGGTCTAGACTGTTCCAATCCTAAATTCAAATGGATATCTCATAAATAATGAAAATTCCAAATAATTTCAAAGGGCCCTTTGGTTGTTTGTTGAAGGCATGCTGAAGGGATTTCAATTACTGGGGGTTTCAGTTCTTGAAACTGGTTTTGGATGTTGCACATAATTTTGTGTTATGGCGCCTGTGCCTGGAGAATGATTGTTGTTGAGGAATGGATTCGGTGGGTGAGAGGACATGCATTATTACCCCTATGGGGAATGCATCCTCTCACCTACTGATTTTGCTGATGTTTTTCATCATAACATCATCATAAATAATATGTGCTTAGTGTTTCGCCAGCTTTCACCACCATTTTGTACGGTATTCACAATACTATTTTTTCGTCTTTGTACGAGTGCTTTTCCTGCGTTCATTTGATACGGTCCGATCCGCCTATAAAAATCTCTATAACACGTATTTTCGCGAAAAAAAATTAAAATAAAATCTATTAAACTTGATACCATTAGTGCCGAAAATTATTAATTATAGGTAGATGAAAGCGGAAAAAAAAAACCTACGCTCCGTGTGGGGTTCGAACCTGGATCGCATGGTCTCGCTCGGGCGAGAACTCTATCGACTGAGCTGCGCCAGGCGGGATTTAACTTGTTGGATGTTTTGAAAATATAATGGTTAAACCTTCCTATAAAAAACCCGAACAATTCTAATTTACATTTGTGCGGTAGCGAATAAATTGATTCCAAAAAAAAAACAATTTTGTAAAAACTAAACAATTACTCCAAATCGGTCAAATGTGGTAATCAATTTGAAGATAAAAAGATTGTTTGGGTGACGTTTCCCGAGCATCAAATGCTTCCGAAGACGGCTTATTGATCATTTGTCCCCCCCCCCCCCCCCCCTCTCTCCTCCCCCTACTAAAATGCTTATCGTGGACGATCCACGTGGGCATTTAAAATAAAATCATAAATCATTTGGATCAGATGTATCCCTTTTTCGTATGTTTTTCACAGGCGTTTCAACCCTGTTGAAACCATCTAAGGCGTTCCATGCATGCGATACAATGGTTAAAAATGTTGGTTTACACCATAGATATCTGTGGCGTTTTAGGTCATTACATGGTATTTTACTACGAAACTAATTGAGACAGATTCCGCAAAGCCAGGGCCTGCCAAAGCCCTAGTCGTGAGCTACGCCACCTACTGTGGTTCCGGGAACATTGTGTCCAGCCAATCTGTCTTTCAAACAAAAGCATGATCTTCATCGCGTTAAAATTGCTGCTTAATACAATTAGATTATGACCTCGCCCCATTGTTCAATTTTTGATCGCTTTGACGAGCTAAATGATGCACGATATCACTTTGTGGGTGTCTTGATAGGTTAGCAATTTGCTGTCCAAGGACAAAAAGTAACGCTTTTCCGAATTCACTTCATGTAATAATTCTCTGGTCCTTTCTCATGGCTCAACTACTTCGCCCAATAAGAAATGTGATCAACACTTCAGAACACGATTATATTTCGGGTATATGTATACTCAAAACTCCCTCCCGCATTCCTCGCAAATATAAAGAATACCGCAATGAAACATTAAACATTTTTTTAAAATTAATGGAAAATATGCTTGTAAAAGAAACTGAAATCTAATATCCATATTGACCATTTGAAATTGCATTTCGTAGAAATGAAATTCACTAGAGACGTTACCATTCGACAATTCGCTAAAAGCGATATTTTGCTAAAGAGCGTGATGTAAATATCGTTGTTTTACAAATATTCCTTACAGATCACCATAGTTTCAATTGTAATGACGAAGTGAGGCGGCAGTGATCACTCCTGTCCGATAAGTCGGATAACCCAAGTTAAATAAAAGGCATAATCTCACAGTTCTATCTACTTATTTCAACAAATGGGATATCCCTTTATACCTTCTTGACTCTCATTATGCGTTCTTCTTCTCCATCTCCTTTCTACCCGGTCCGTGTTTATCGGGGCCCTTTCACGGAAGGTAAATTATAAATTGAAAATGGGCTTTTTGTTGGCTCTCTCCAACATAATCAGGCAGAGAAGATAACAATCATGCACCTGGTTCACCCTGAAAATTTCAGATATTCGGCAAGTGATTCCATTGCTTGGAGTAATTGTGCTTGGAGCACAAGTCTCGCTAAGTTAATCTATAGACCTTCCGTGACGCGCCCTAGAGCGACCAACACATTTAGTGTCCGCCTTGGGCCAATTTTAACAAGTGTAATTTTGACTTTTTATGATTGCAAGAGGGCGCTAATTTAATTATTTTGCTCATCGCGAAATCCACTAGCTTCCCATCACCGGTGCTTATGATCGAGGTTTAACGGTATGGTATCCTTCGAAGCTCTTCGATATAGAAAACCCTATATATTCGCACCTTGTCCCTTTTGAGGGAGACCATTGACATTACTATGGAGTTCGCAACAACGATTGATAGGACATCTCTCTATAGTCGCTAGATGTGAAAGGGATGTTGAGTTTTGTGTTGAACAACAAGCTTTACTTCTGGTTTTTGAGGGACCTACCTTAGTACTCTCAAAGTGATGTCTACAATAGGTGTCTTTCCGTTCTCCCACCCAGTGACTAACTGTTAATGGAGTCCTGTCAATTTGAAGACGAAGCATTTTTACTGGCAGCACATAATCCCCCGCGCATAATTGAAACATTATGTTGACGATCAACCTTCCGTGTTTACAGATTGGGGACGATTTAACATCTTTCTTTGACTACCTAACAGTCTCACAATGTTGTCAATCACATACACTGGAGTAGTTTAACGGAACATATCGCATTCCCTCGAATGTTTTGGATGACACAAGCCTAACCTTACACTGACAAACCACTATTCTAACCCTACCAACCGCAATTAAGATAAGGACCCACTCGACCAAATACCTCAATTTGACTCTCACCATCTAGTGTCAGCCATGCTCCGTTGCTCCGGCGTTGATCACTGTTTTCAACGTGAGAATGATTTTATGTTATATTTATCTCAAGTTTCAAAGAGCTGACAATGTTTCGTTGAACACAATGATAGGATGATGTGAAGAAGCTCGCCATCCAAAAAGCATTTGAATGTGAACACTTTAACCTTTCAAAGTTTTTCTTGGCTTCAAACATCATGAAGCACCACTGATCAAACTCCCACGCTGTAGTATTCACAAACCTTGCCTTTAAGACATTTATTTTTCGGGTCCGCTATGTCCCTTATACCTGTACTGCACCAATATTAATACGAATTATTTTATCTCCCACGGGTTAAGCTTAGAATGTTTGGTGCTTGTCTACGATAATTCAGTTCTGGCTGCATTGTTTGTCATTTGCATATTTGTATTTGACATTTGTATATTTTTTCAATATAATTTTATGCATCTAGGATAGCTTCAAAAAGTGGTCATGATAGAGGTTAGGGCGCATACATAAATGCTCGTTTTCCTATGGATTGAACAGGTGTGTCTATCTGAGTACGCTGAGGTTATGCACAGATTTCCTTCATAAGACGAATATACGTGTGTATTTCAAGACTACTAATACTCTGCGAAAACAACTAGTGCACCATAAAGACCATCTACTCTATTCCTCGGGATCATGTGACAATTGTACAACTGGTGAAACGGAAGAGAACCGATGAGCCACAGATGTTGTGCTAATCATAGTGTGCTTCAAAATCCGTCCCGTCATCTATTCTAGACAGAGCGGTTTAGATATGACATTGTCGCCTTAAATTGGCTAAGAATTACCTGCACTGGCGCGTAACCAGACCTAGCCTCCGAGGGGCACGACTCAAAGATTTTCCCACTTTTTCCGGCTCGCTTCGCTTCGCCGGGTAGACCCATATTTTTTTTCCCCCCAGAACGGTTCGAAATTCTGAAGGCGGGGGGGGGGGGGGGGAGGGGGGGGAGAGCCACTTCGACCTGAGCAACCACACAAACACACTATTATTCTCCTGCCCCTTTCCTTATCAACTTCTCCTTCCCCTTATCTCTTTCCCCTTCTCTTTCCATTTCCCCCTTTCTTAGCCTTTTCCCTTCTCCTTCCCCTTTTTGCCAGGCGCGTAACCAGACCTGAGCCTCCGAGGGGCAAGAACTTCAAAAGAAGTTTCCCAATTTTCCGGCTCGCTTCGCTCGCAGGGTAAGACCCATTTTTTTCCCAGACGGTCGAAATTCTGAAGAAGCGGTGGGGGGTGGGGGGGGGAAAACGAGGGGGGGAGAGCCCCTTCGACCTGAGGCAACCCACATCAAACAACACACTATATTCTCCTTCCCCTTATCCTTCTTATCACTTCTTCTCCTTCCCCTTAATCCTTTTCCCTTACCCTTCTCTTTCCCCCTTTCCTTTCTCTTTTCCCTTCTCCTTCCTCCCCTTATTCCAGTGGGCGTAACCAGTGGGGGGGCCGGGGGGGCAGCTGCCCCCCCGTACAAACCCAAAAAATGGGGAAAAATCGGGAAGGGGAGCCAAAAAATGGGAAGGAAAAAAAAAGAAAAAAAAAAGGGAGAAGGAAGAGAAGAAAAAGAGTGAAAGAAAAAGAGGGAAAGAGAAGAAGAAGAAGAGAAAGGGGAAAAAAAGAAAGGAAAAATAGGGAAAGAGAAGACGAAAGGAGAAAACAGCAAGAGGGAGGGAAGAAGAGGAAAAAAGAAGAGGGAAGAAGAGAAAGGGAAGGGTGAAGGCTGCCCCGGCTGGGTCTACTTGGCGAGCACAGTGAGCCGAAAAAATGGCGGCCGGTTGAAATATCGCGAAACTTCTTGGGTATTTGCCCCCCAAGGAGGCTCGGCTGGTTACGCACCTGCCCTTTATTCTCTGTTCCCTTCTCCTTCCCTTTTCCTTCTCATCCTCCTTCTTCCACTCTTCTCGTCCCCATTTTTTTAGCTTCTCTGTCCCATTTTACTTGTCCGGGGGGACAGTCTGCCCCATGCCCAACCGATGGTTACGCCACTGTACCTGCCAAAAACTTTCAGCTGAAATCCCCTCTTGACTTGACCAGGCCATCGCAAGGGCTGGCCTGTGTCTCCACTTGGACAAATCATGCAAGGGATCATGCACATATACCATAAGTTTTTGTTGAGAGGTGTTGGAATCATTACTATCTATCAACATAAAATCGTTTAGCCATATGTTAAAAGCAGTGAGTAATAGTTTACTCTAGATATTCACATTTACTTGTAAATATAGTACTTATTGGCATGGGATTGTGAAACTATGAGGGGAGGAATCTGATCTCTTTGTCCACAGCTGCCAAGGTTTACAACAAAATGCTTTTGAACCATATCGGCCACCGTGTTGATCCCTTTGCTACGTAACTCCCAGGCAGGTTAAGACCGCAGCTGCACGCAGCACATACACATTTGTTCATTTAATAAGGTCGTCGACTCCATTAATAGGTCTGTTTTGTTCTCAATTGTGCATTATGACATTTTTCAGAGACCATGGTTCACTGCTATGAGTGCTGTATACCAACTCTATCAGTTCAGTTAGAGTTCATTCGGATACAACAACAGGAGTCTACACGGTATGTTTTTGGACAATTCCTTTTCATCATCTAGTGGGACTTACCTTCTGGGGGAAGCATTTGGAAACGACTATGGAATTATCACCATGCCCCAAAATATGAACGTTATAGACTATGCTGATGATATTGCCTTGCTTTCGGCTTTGTATGTAGTGCTGATGCGGCAGAATAATTGTCAGTGCACCAAAATCGGAGGAGCACCACTGCCATCAAATTAATCTTCTTCCATTTCATCTCTAAATAACCTCTCTCCCCTCTCTTCCTCTCTCTCTCATCTCCCCCCTTTCTCTCTCTCTCATTTCTTGCTCTTCTCTCTATGTAAATAATAATTAAATAAAATAATTCAGACTTTAGGTCGGTCATCATTAACAAATATGATGTTTCTTTGCATGCTGATTTGAATTCAAATGAAAAGTTAATTTTGGCTGCCATTTTGGCCTGCCATATTGAAATTATTTATGATTATGACATTTTTCAATGCTGTGAAGCCTGAAGTGTGCATGTAAAAATCTCTAATAGAATTACAAGCCTTTGATTGATGGACCCGACCGAAATAATGTAGTTAATACTTAGTGATTGTGTCAAAAATGAGTGAAATGAAAATGGTTTGTTTTGTAAAAAGTTCGTTGAAAGCCTCTGTCGGCCATATTGGAGGATGTACATATGACCATTCTAAAATTGTTGCAATACTTCAATTTAAATCTGGTAGAAATTTCATGCTTTGACCACAAAGTGCATCAACTTCTTACAATATAAAACCTTAAACAGCTGTACTATTACCCAAAAATGATATCACGTAGACGCAACACAATAATATCCTCGAGGTTGGGCGGGCGTTCAGTTTTTCAAATACCAACGGAACACATTTGACGCGATTGCAAATCTTTGTGAAAAGAAGAGGTCGTGTTGAAAAGAGTAAGAGTCATTCTCTACTACAGTCAGTGCACGGGACCCGTAGTTGTAAAGTAACAGTACCAAACTTAGATTAGCCGATTCTGGTGGTGGCGTTCGGTGGCGTTTAGGAAAGGGCCTATCTCTTGAATGTATTAAAAGAAGTATTTTCTTTTTAAATTAACAAATTCAGTCTGGTAGACACATGGGTGTTTGGTATTGTATATATTCATATTTAGAAAGGTCATACGTGCATTGGGAATCTGTTTGCCGGATGATCACCCGGAGCCTGAAAAAGCAAGACAATCGCAATGGGGTTGTGTAATTTAACGCCGCGCCCATGTTGTGTTTCAGCTTGCTTCGAAGGATGTGGATATACTCGGGCATTATTTGATATATTTAAAAGTGCTTTACAGAATATGCTAGTCCATTTCCCTGTTCATTTCATAAAGTCTTTGACGCTTGTAACATATATCTAACATATTGAAAAAACAAGGCACCAGCATAGCGTCATCAGGGGTTATAGTAAAATTCTGACCGCGATCAACATATATAAATAAATAGATAAATAGGCGCTCTTTATGTCGCGACCCTTGCACTGTTTTGTTCAATGTTCTGTGATTTTTGGTATAAAATGTCATATTGAATATGGATATTTTTATAGTTTTTAAAAACGAGTAAAATTATTTCACATAGACGGTCTGCATTGCAAGGAATATTCATTAGTATCTATCATGGTGAATGGTGAATGGTTGGGACCTGGGGTTGGGAGAAAAATTGAGGCAGTTATTTTAGACGCACGTAGTCTGAATAAATTTACATGCACATATAAACCTACCTCACGCAACCATCCATTCACAACAAACACAAACTCACTCGCGCGATGAGAACCGCGCAAACCAAACACACACACACCAACACACGCGCGCGACTAGAAACACACACACACAGGACGGAGCAGACAGACCACACCAGGCAGAAGAGCTGACACACGCACCACCCACACACACAACACCACACCACAAAAACGACACACAACCCAAACACGCAAACACAAACACAAAAAGCAAGGTCAATACAAAACAGACTAAAACAACATTAGCATCATTTAGTTGCACATACGATTTAGTCGTGTTCTTCGTCAATTGAGAAACGCTTAGTAGTTTACTCGGAAATTGGTGGATCATGTTTTATTGTGTAGCAGTAAGATTGTTTTTGTATGCCTTTTTTGCTTTGGGAGAAGTTCATTTGAGTTTGATTTTTATCGGTATTCTCCAATATCTGTGGTATCTCCAAATATTAAAAGACAAAATTACAATAATATGGCACAAGGCCTTTACAGAATATAAATTGGAGATAACACAGGATTACCCTTTAAAGAGAAACTGGACACATTTGAAAAAATAGTGGCGCCCTCAAGATTTTTCAAAAATCGATATTTTTGCATGTGTAAGGCTTTTATAAATAAAAGCCCTCACCCAAATTGATTAAGACCAAATACAGCTTCCTATGGGTAAACAGAAACGCTTTTATAATTTAGCGTCGCCGGCAACATTAAATTCAGCAGACGACGAAAATGGCGTTTAACACAGAACACGCACGCAGTATGCATGTTCCCAGATATGCACCAAGTTTGCTCGGTCTATTACTTTGTGGTTTTAATATCAGTGAGACGAGTCAAAACATATTCATGTAATATACCACATTTGTTGATTAAGTTATGGAAAACTTAAAATGGCCTAAAATTACCGGGCTGCTTATCCCATATCAATGTCCTATCTGTTTGGGGTATGTTATTTTATGTGTAAACCCTCTCTGTTCTTCCAATGGGCCTAGACATAATTTGAGAGAAAATTGAAGAAATTTCAATTTTGTGAAAATGTGCCAGTGCCGCTTTCAAGCCCGAAGTTCTTATTTGCCAAAGGCGGTCCGAGCTACAATACATATTCAAAAAGCAAGACCACAAAATACAGGGCGAGTAGTACAGTGATTGTGTCCACCTTTGAATTTTTAAGTAACAGATATATAAATATGTGATATCATATGAAAGCTTAGTTCATATCTTTAATTTGCTGTCAAAGTCATTCAAATCGGTAGGTATAGACCGAACTACAGTCGTTTGAATCAAAGTAGTCGGTTTTTTTGTGTTCTGCCGGGTGTTCTGTCCACAGATCAACACCTTCCTCCTCTAAAAATGAAACAGCGTTCAGCGAAGAAAATGAGTGTCCAGAAGACAACGGGCTAGTTATTGACTGCCAGACTAAACGTGACACTATTAACCCCACTAAATTAAGTCACAATTTACAATCGATGCCCTCTAACATTTGTACTTCCTCAATCACTCATAACAATCATTTGAAAAATCAAATAAATTGATACATGTCTCAGTTTCTGAGGAGTTGAAAATGAATCATTACCATATCAAGGGACAGATATCGGTGACAATCGTTTGAGGTTTTAAGTATTGTCTATATTGTAGACCCAAAATATGACACATTCTTGAAAAGTTTTTAAAATTAAATGTTTACTTAAGCTTTTACAACTTTTAAGCTTCAATGTCGTAATTCGTGTATAAAAAAATTAGGTAGACCTACCATTGTTATCATTGTGGGGCGTCATTTGCTTATTGGCCCCGTGCATTCAAAACAGGAATCGGTGGATATGAGGAAAATCTGACTACTTAGCCTATCAAAATACGCCTATTACTTAAACCGGATTGGAATTATCTTTGCAGGAAAAAAAGATATTGAAATCGGCTCTACGGTGATAGCATAATTAGAGTTATGCAAACATTCAAATGGCGGATTTTGAATCAGGGTCAGTTTTTTTTACTCACCCTGTATTAAAAATATAAAAAAAAAACGGAAGATTTTTATAAAATACCTTAAAAATGAAATATTTAAAAACTTAACAATTAAGTTTTAATGTAAAAGATGGCTTTTACGACTTCTTTAAAATTGGACCAGCTCAATCAGGATAGCATTGTAATAAAATGACCCGAGAATATAGTGCGTAAATTTGGGTGGACGGAAATTATACAAGCTAGTTCTTGTACTATTGGTGGTGAACACTTATGTACGGGTTTAAATATTCATGGGATAATCTGGGGCCAAACTCATTAAAAATATCATTGATATGGTTTATCGGAGTGCTTAGGATCTATTCTTAATGTCAACAAAATTCAGTTTTAAAATCATTTCTGTAAATGATACTATATATAGCTGCGTTGTTCAGACTAAACCTGGTAACTTTGTTTTGAGCAATTTGCAAGTTTTCTAATCATATGTTTATGGAATGACACCCTACCAGTAGAGGTGGGCTATACAGGGGGAGAAACAAAATGATTATTTCAGATCATTTGGTCCTAACTCTTATGTGATGCAGCTTTATCCCCTGCAGCATTTTGACACCAAATTGTCACAAAAATCGGTCAAAAAATGAGAAGGTGCCACCCAAAAAAAACGTGCTTTAAGGGGGGGGGGGTCTGAGAGGGTCTGAAAATGATAAATGTGTCAATGACTGTAATTATATATGACAATTTAAGCCATTTTGGTATCTAATCACTATTGTATTTGAGGTAAAGAAGTCCATTTGTAATGTTCCAGCAGTGACAGAGCTAGCGCGTTCGTAAAAATGGCCATTTTTGGTTACATTCAGCTATGAGGGAGCTTTTGCCATTTAAAAAGGTACATGCGCTTTCTTATTGCAATCACGAAAAACTATCCTCAAACGGTAATAATGATAGTACTACTCAGATATTTGAGCTCTTTAAACTTAACGGTTTCGCTGTGGCAGTCAGTTAATTGGAATTCCCCATCATTACCCAATTTTGTGCCATAGGTTGTGTGTAGGTCAACGAACTTTGCCACCCTATGTTTTCAATAGAGACAGCCAAATTATAAAAAATTGGCACTGTGGACCAAACGAAAAAGAGGTATGTGCTGAAAATTTCAGGATATACTTAAATACAGCGTATCTTCCATTCTACACAGAAACAATATCAAAAAATGGGTAAGGGTAGGGGGCGTGGCCGGCAAAGCGCCCTCGTGGACTAATTTTAAGTAAAATGGCTAATTTTATGAAAACGAAAAATCGAAGTCTGACGAAATTCATCAAAAATGGATTCTTTGACGCTACAAAAAACATAAAAATTCACCCTCACATTGCTAAAATGTGGTATATTTAATTCCAGTAACTGACACATTATCATTTTCAGACCCTCTTTCAGATCCCCCCTCAAATTTGTTTTTTTTTTTTTTTTTTTTTTTTTGGCGGGCACCTGGTCTAATTTTTGGCGCGATTTTGACAAAATTGGTGTCAAAATGCTCAGGGGATCAAGCTGCATCAATATAAGTAGTTAGGCAAAAATGATCTAAACATCTCATTTTATAAGCCCAACCTAATACAGGAAGATGAATAATGCAACAAAGCAAGGATGAGGATGCTGGTACTTTTGAATTTTCTTGGTATTATGTTATCGAAAATTTTGCTCTCTATAAAGAAATTTTGTCGTCGGGAATGACTTTTTTATGATGCAGACCTACGGAGCATATCATCCACCATTCAAATATGGTCAATGGCAAGACGTAGTGACAGAAGTGCAAATGATCGGCCCCTTCACACTCAATGGTGTAATCTTGCCCAATTGCCCAGTTTTCGCTTGATAACGAAAAAAAAATGATTTCTATTTTACATGTGGAGCGAAAAGTTTATTGGTCAATGAGCCAATTTATTGAGTGCTAAGGTTTTTAGGACGCTCTGACCCAATTTGTAATGGAACTTTATCAGAAACAATGACTGCGCTGCCATCTGCCATACTGAAAACAGTGTGAAATCAATAAACGCAGTGGCATATAGTTACATAGCTAGAGGAATAAGATTGGGCCCTCTAAGATTTCCCCTGCGGAACACCGCATGTAAATTATGTAATATATATTAAAGGTGCTGTAGATTTATGTCTATGTGTTCTCTACTTGAGATGAGAGCATGGCCGTAAATACGCCCCATTCAAGTACCGGGGAAACAAAGAGGCGGTTTGATGGTAGAAGCAAAAAATGCGCATTGCAAAGCCCATTCAATACTGTGCTTAATCTTTATGGTTTAACCCTTTTAATTCGTCGGTTTTTTGTTTATATATCTGGGAATGAAATGGATTGGGGCTTTCCAAAAATTTCAGGACGCAATGAGAAAAATACGGCCTGTATCTGCTATCAAAATCAATGCTACTTCCGGGTAAATCAGGGGGTCCCAAAGAGATCGGGAACACGCACCTTTAAAGCTCATGCGTGTTAGTGGAATAAGGACAGGTTTCAATTGTAGGTTAATGAGTGTGGATGTTGCCTGCATTGAATATCATTTGAGTTGGTAAGTCAGCTTCATCGAAGGGTCTTTAGAATGATTTATGAGCTGTCAAATGAAATGGTTAAAAATTAATGAAAGTAAAAATTGAGTCGGGTCCTGAAACGTATATAACACAATTAACAGCAATACACTTTAAACAGAAATATGAGCCCAAAAGCTAATAGAATGTTAAACAAGCAAGTTATACGTTTAGCTAGTTAACATAAACCAAAATGTCTAAAATGAGCGAAAAACGGGCTGAGATCTTTGGGTAAAAAATGAAGATAAAAGAATATAATAATCTGTGCAAAAGTGAAAAACTATGAGCATGTGAAGGGGTCCATATAGAAGAAAATTAAATCGGGAAAATACATAAATGGCAAGAGGTAGTAAGATGTAGGATCAGTAAGGATATCCAGCACATTACGTCCTCCAAGAGACCAATGTAAAATAATATAAATTGTGGGGAAATATATAAACGCCTAGTCCCAAAACTGATAACTATCATGACTCTGTTACATGGGGAGTAAATGTAAGCAAGAAAAAGAAAAAAGGGAAGGACGAATAAGCAGAAAGAGAAAGAGAAGTAAAGCAGAAAAGATAAGGGAAAAGTCCGAAGACGATAAGCGAGGGAAAAGCTATAACAATGGTGGTTAGGCATTTAAAAAAAATCATTGTTTGCCGTAACCGACCGACCCTAAAACATACTGCCGACTCGAAAGGTTTTAGCAAACTTAGCACAAAAAAAAATTATTGTCGGGGCGGCCCCCCGACAATGATTTTCCTCAACAAATTAAAAAAAAAATACCAACACAATATAAACAATATCAACAACAAGACAGCAAAAGAAACTACCACAAGCCAACCACTTGCAGGTATGTTCGCATATCCATGCCAGTAACAAAAATATACAAATATGATTTTTAATGACAGTTTTTTTGATGGGTTTGGTTAGAAAAGCGTGCCAATCTGTAAATAAAAGATCTTGTCTAGGTCATTGAAAAAAGCTTTAAGTAGTAGCATGTTGTATTATTTTAGAGTACAAACATTGTGAAGATCTAAAAAAAAAAAAAAATGCGACCGACCGACCGCACCCTCATTATTTTGCCCCGTACGGCAACAAACATTTTTTTATGCCTATCATGCAGGGGGAACTCGTGGGAATATTACAAATTCAAACTATAGAAGGGAAGTGTATGAAGTTTACAGATATAATTTATCATTGTATTCACACACACACACCAACCACAACACACAAACACAAATGACGTACGTAAATTAAATCTAGACTGCTAGCGGCCACTGATCTCTACACACTGGTAGGCGGTCGCCGCTCGAACGTGAGGAAACCGGAAGTTGCATGGCGGCCCTTTTGCTATACCAAGAAGACCCCGATCGTGTTCGTACAAAGGAATAGGGAAAAACTACGGAAAAGGACATCATAGGCGATTAATGCGCGTATGTCAAGGTTTGTCAATTATGGTTTGATGTGCGAGTATGGGCGGGTATGTTCGAAAAAATATGATGTCAAAACGTTTAAAAGTCTTTTAAAATGCCATATTTCAGTCTTTCAGCTAACAGACAGAATAATTCAGGCAGTAACCATGGTAACTGGTTAAGTGCTTTGACGACTAGTATCACAGATATATTAGATATATTAATCCTCCAAGATTTTTCCGCGTTACCATTCTCCCTTATGAGCCCGCAATTGGACTTGGTACGCTCCCAAAGTGATGGATGGGTGGGGGACCCATTTGAGGTTGGGGAGAAGTAGCAACACGCCTAGTGTGGCACGGGAATACGTAGACACTTGATTTTGATACCAATGGAAGCTATCATCTATCTTGTCATTGATAGGCAAAAATGAGTACCAATATGCTCAAAATTAAAGTGACGTCATATCACCAAAAACATGAAAAAAAGTTAGGAGTATCTAATTCCATGCGGTTTGGGCTTTAAATGATGGAACTGACTATTTTTTTTTTACAAAGAGCGTTTAGTGAGGTTTTTTAGTAAAATGAAAAATATCAAGTTCCACCCCAATATCATGTATTTTCACTTTTCTTAACTTTGACATCATACTGGGTGGGTATGCTGGTACTTATTTTTTTACCAAAGGAAAGAGAAAACGCAAAGCTATCTGTGGTACCAAAGTTATAGAGGAACCGGATACCGTGTAAAAGGAAAATCATAGGGGGGTACCCCCACCCAGCCCCAGAGAAATTGTGTTACAAAAGGCTCATGCAGACGAGAGTTAGCATTCCTTTGTTTCTGGAAATGACCTCGAGTCTCTTTTTACAGGCTTAAGAGATTTTGGGCATGCACGTTCTATTAAAAAAAATCTTACTTACGATATTTTGGAATAAAATTCCTGGGGGGGTTCTTGATTTGGTAGGGGACCAAGGCTTGTTCAAAAAAAAAAAGACGACAATAACTGCATATGTGGGACAATCCTCTAGGGGTATAAAATTACAAGATAGTGAAGTTCTAGGGGTATCAAATTCAGTGTGATTGTGACTGTTCTAATAAGAAAAATAGGAAAATGGAACCTAAACATATCAGGCAAAATAGACCCCGAGTGGTAATTTTCTTGAAATATCATAGCACAGAATGTTTAATTTTTTGGTATATTGGATATTTTAAAGGTATTTTGTCACGTATTGAGAACAGGTTCCCGCAAGGGGTATAATTTTACTGCAAATTGGTCCCCTATTTAAAAAACCTGAAAACTCGTATATTTCAGCAAAAAAACTGCTTGTTAGACTCCCGTGAGGGGTTTATTTTCACGGAAAAATGGTCTTGTTAGCCTTTGGGGTCAATTTCAGAACTACTGGAAAGACCATGGGCACCCCCCCTCCGCCCTCCCGGATAAAATATCGATTTGAAGCAAAAGGTAATCCTGCAGTCTGTGGGGGCGGTTTAGTGCACAAAATCATTGTTTGGAAATTAAAATGGGAAGGAACTGAAATTTTGGTCCTGCCTTGTGATTTATAGGGCCTAATGTGAGCCATTTCTAAAGGTATCCAGCGAAAAGACTCATGAATTAAATACTAATTTATTAGTGAAAATAAGTATCGATTAGCGCTCAATACTAGTATTCCGATGGAGTCATAGCATTTTAGAGCACAGCAATGTAGTCTAGTACAGTGCACCAATGCAAGTGCATACACAGCATTATGTACAGTGTATAGGCTAAGGACTTGCGTCTACCCACCAGTATCATCACTAATCGGTCACAAAATTGCCTAGAACCATTTTGCTTTATTCTACTCACAGTTAATTCAGGCAAAACGGGCGACATACTCCATTAAAAATTGCAAAACGCTTGATATTTTTTCAGATATTGACCAGGGAGTTACTTTATAAAGGCATACGTGTTACTCATCCCATAGAAACCCGTGCAACCGAGTGAATGTTTGGGTAGGCAAAAGGGGACGCTGTGGAACTTCCGGTTTCTTCAACGCTCGCTATTCAATCGCTTGGAGACAGCCTATCCAGGGTGTAGAGATCAGTGCTGCGGCCGCCGATGTTATTTTGCAAATTTGTTGTGGGAATGAAAATTACCCGAGAGACACTTCGAAATTCCATCCCAGGAAACAGCTCTCACATTTCGGAAAACAGCAAATCAAGGCTAACAGTAACACAGCACGTTCTTTCATTAATGGTGCAGAAGACTGATCTATTACGTCAGAAGGCCATGTAGACCACTATTGTCAATGTCAAGGAGGGGGAGGAGGCGTGTTTCGGACTTCGAACCGCAAAACCCATAACCGAAAACGTGAATGGTCGGCCCCGTGGAGCATCATGATCATCATCCACTGCACTCACTACGGCTCGAGTTTGGACCATTTTGCAATGGTCAAGCACCGATTTTTACATCACAGTGGTAGGTAAGACACACCAACGGTCTCTAGATTAAGCTAAATTGTGTGGGAAACTCAGAAGAATGTCAAAATTTCAGTCGAATTAGCTCGAATTTTCTGATGGCTTGTAAATTCGGGAAACCTTCACTCTTATTAACGCAGGGCAAAGACGATCGTTTGCTAAGAGCAGGCAGCCACGGCTGGAAAAAAATAATTTTTCCCGGCAAGAAAGTCAAGATTTCCCGCGACTTATACGGCTGTTTTGCAGCCAACGCGGAGTGTTAGCGGCATACGGGGGGGGGGTGGGGGGGGGGGGGGGAGGGGGTGTCTGAGGGGATATCCCCCCTCGACAGCTGAAGCTTTTTGAAAATCGATTGCAATGTGAGCTATTTGGTGCGCTTTTTTAACACTTTTTAGCGATATGGAGTCAGAAATCGGTTTATAGATTGTGCCCAAAGCGACCCTAATTTACCACCTACCAAGCAAAATACAACGGGCGAAGCTAAGATACTAACACAAAATATCAAAAAAACCAAAAAAGAAAAATTAAACTTAAAAATATTTGTTTTCAAGCCGTCCCCATGTTATTTCCACACGGAGAGTGATGGAAGACGAGTTGTGTGTAAGACAGCACCACCACCCATTTTGCTATGCAGGTGATGTCATATTTTGCTAGCTTCAGCACGTGGGGAATACGTTTATTTTTTAAGCCTTTATTAAATTTTCTATTAAAATTTACAGATTCCAATCAAATATGTAGTAATATAACAAAGACACTATTGTTTTAAATTCTTTTCGCATTTAAAATTATTATCAAACGAAACCATTTTCATAAATAAAACAAGATCGACCGGGTGATACTGGACTGAGGACTAAAGGTGATTCACAGGGCGCTGAAAAGAAAGCTAAACATTTTATTTTTAACAGGTTGAAAGTTATTTTTTCTCAATTTATTATCGAAAAAGCCATGCAAATTAGGGTTGCGATGTTATCCGTTTTATATGTTAAAAGTAAGATCTAGGCCACATAGTGCCATTTACACTCTCCGTTAAGGTGGTATTAGGTAATTTCTTCAACCGGCGATAATTAAACATGTTTGGCTTTATTTTCAAAGATTCATCTCGCTGCTGGTGATGACATGATAGACAATTGATACAGTGATCATGAGGGTCGGCTTCTTGCGCTAAATTTTGTGGTGATTTTATCCCTAGACGTAGCTATTTTCGTCTCAGATTTATCAGATTATCAAGAAATAAACACATGGTACTCAAGAGGGGCAGCCTTCACAACAAAAACACAGTCTTGGTTATGGCGATTTCATGATTGTTGGCAGAGATTGTTAATGATTAATGGCTTCCCATTTTCATATTTTTTTCAGAATAACAGTGGGAATCAATGCTCGGGGTATGACATCATCTGCATGTAGCACGATTCATCCTGTCACTGGTGGTTACTAATTTTGGTTTGAATAAAACTTGTTTTTTCACCATGCATAGTCTATGCCATGCATAAAGCCGGGCATAGTCATAGCTACGCCCCCCTGTTCGAATGCAAGTGGCCGATCCGCCTATGTGAAGCCACAATGATGCATGACGATCTTTGCTAATATGAATGGGTGTTTTCTGGCATGTTTCTGCCTAAATGCATTTTGAATTAAAATTAGAATTCGCCAATTGTATGATTGTTTGTAGTTGTGCCAAATTCCTCAGAACAGTGTGGCCTTTGAAGTTTGAGTTAAAACTCAAGCCTTCAAGGGTTAGGCATACTTAAACAGGCCAGCATTTTAGGTGTTAATCATTAATCTCAACCTTTTAGGTACGAGTATGATAACTGCTGGTAAACTGCTGGCCTACATGCTAGGCCCTAGGCTAGGCCAGGCTAGGCCAGGCAGGTCCTAGGCTCAGTTTGGTTACACATGCAGCTGATCTTATTTTTTTGTCCAAATTTTGGATTTTTTAATTGATTATCAAATTTTGTTAATATCACCAAAAGTGCTATCAGAATCAACTGAATTTTTAAAGAAAAACCTTTTTTGAGGATATTATGAGGCTGACCTGGAGGGCTAGGCCTCGGCCCTACATAGAAAAAAACGCACCGCAGTCTTTGGCACGATGTCCAGTTGGAAGTCGTAGAAGGTGCACACGTACATTTGGACACTTCAGACAAGAACTTCTGACTAGGCCTGTGGTTTACGAAGCTGTGCATCGCGAAATGACCCTTTAAAATTATGGCCACAAACTCGTCAGCCCTCGTGAGTCGGACCAGTGACCATGACATCGATATGATATATTGCAGTTGGGCAGGGTTCGGTTACTCATTAGTGTAAACATTCCTTGCATACAATACCCATAGTCAATCAGGCGTAACAACAAGATAACATAGTAGTAGGCTAGGCCTATATAGTCAATTGGTAGGCAGGCCCGGGTATTAATATAAAGCTTAAACTAGCCTGCCTTGCGATGCTACATATACTTTGTCGATTAGCACCAAATACTGAGCGCGAAACTCTTTCGGTGATCGCGTTCAAACAACGATACTTGAGCATTTGTACGAGAATCACATTGTACGCTATGCAAAATATACCACTGCATTTCGCCTATTATGAGGCCCCCTATTTGGTGGTATACTTAGTCCGGCCTGAACTAAGGAGTGATGTCATAGCATTCACGCAGTCTTAAATGTGGGGAAATGGCATTAAACCGCAGTTGTAATCGCGAGTGTACAAAGTCGGCGTGCGCGATAAGCATGCACAATAGTGACGCAAAATCTCTGGACGAACAAGTATAATCAAAGCTTACGGTAAAACGTGAAAGCGCAAGCACCAGTGAAGGGATTTATCTCGTAGGACTTATAATTCACTTTCGCTTTCACTTCCGCTTTAAAGCCCAATCAAATAATAGTCTTGATAGGGCAATGCCATCCCAATTACAACTCATGACACTCGGGCATTGCAGCAGCAGCAGCCGTCAGATTAATGAGTGATAGGAAAGAGGATGTCAAGAGGACAAAACCATACACTTCAAACAAACAATCCACACAACTCGGTAAAAAAAATAACCGGCGAATGACTACCGATGTAAATACGTTGTAGCCTAAACAATTATTTGACTTCACACCAGGCCTTGGGTGAAGGTAAAACATAAAAGCACTTGCGGGAGAGAGTCAGCAAAATGCTCTTGCAACTGATCTCATGGTTATGTCAGGTTTATGGATTGGTTATTATTTGAGGTAGCTAAAGACAAAATGTAGATTTTCTCTAAAATGGCTCATGAACCCCGTGGGTATATTTATTTATTCAATTCAAGTTTAATATTGCGCGTTTGTTTTAAAACACAGCAAAAAATGAGAGTGAAAAGACTTGAAAATTACTATTCTTTATCCCCCCAATATAGCCGGAAAATCCCTCTGGCCAATATACGTGCTTGCCTTTACGTTCGAAATAGTGATAATTTACTAAATCAAGTATTGATTGTCCATTTTGATCACTGGTGTAACATCATTCATTTCCTGCGTGAGATGGTTTCGTGACGTGCATTACGTATAAAGAGTTATTGGAAAGAACGGTGAATTTGCCGATGCGATATTTTGGGGAATTGTGGGTATTCTAGGACCCACACTTGCTTGCGTAACCAATGGCTGGTTGCCGGGTTCTTTACAACTACATCGGAGGATAAACACGGGTTAGCCACGGAACACCAAGTGGGCATTCGTGCTCAGCAGGCTTCACACACAACCAAACATACACACACGTCACACAGAACGCCAACACACAGACACACACACTCGCTCGGCGCGCGCAAATATATCCACAGATTTACAAGGGAACATAACCAGGACAATGCGAAGTTGCTATTAGAAACTCTTGCCACAAGTCGCTTTCCAGTGTTTACCACAAAAATTGTGTAGGGTATTTTATGTAATAGTGGGGAGCCCGCGCTGCGCAGAGGGCCCCCGCTAGCAGAGTATACCTGACTAGATGACCCATGGATGACCTTTGACCCCAAAGTGACCCCTCTAAAACATGACCACTACTAAACCCGTACTGCGAGACTCTACCACCATACCAAAACTCATACCAATACGTCAAGCACTTCATAAACATAGTAAAAGTATGATCCCAAATTTTTCAACGTGTGAAAATGTTATATTTTTACACGTACCACATAGGCCTACATGTAACTTAGATTACGGTATCAAACGTTAAAACGTTACATTTCCCTCTGTGGGATCATGATCTGCCAGGACTTATTCCGTCCGCAACTCGTGTTCAATTGTATCATAGCGACCTATCATGCTCTGTT
>JAMKCH010010934.1:0-58822 GCA_023653785.1 Ophioderma brevispina
AATAAGCCTGGAAATCTGACAGGCCATTATGCCCGATCGATACTAAAACACGATACGGGGACAAATGGATCGGTCTAAATAGCAAAAAAAGGCCTGGGTGAAAAATAAGCTCGCTGTATAGGTAGTATTGATAAACTGTAAATAGAAATCAAGAACGAAAGCTATAAGTACGTAGTATACGTTTGGACTAATAGTATTATAGCTAAACAACATGGCAGCCAATCGGGCGACGATAACAAGATAAAAATATACTGATTTGGGGGGGGCGGCTGAAAGCCTAAGAAATAATAAATAAATGGTCAAAGGACCAACCAAACGCTAGTAGTAGTAAAGAATTTAAATTGGAAATACAATTGCTAAACTAACAGTTATAAGCGAGCGCGAAGCGAAGATCTTAGACTAACGCGTATAAACGTATTGAAGATATTGATGAAAATCTATAGTCTGACAGGTTTAAAAAATACGACCCTATTTGATCACCTTTTCGTTCTTCCCATTAACTCCTACGGAGATAAAAATCGACGGACTGGACAAAAAATATGTAATTAATTGGTAGTCGATATTAACAGGAATTTAATTTAAATCATCCATTATGTTGGATATTTTGTTTTCTCGCAAATTTATTTTTAGTGTACCGTTTTTTCTAACATTAAACCTATGAAATGTGTGCTGTGATGTTTTAAAAATTTATACTTGGATACGGATAAACTTAAATATGTTTAAATAAAATTTTCACCAACATAATTTCTTTCAGGGGAGGGCGGCCAAGAATATTTTAGACGTCCATTGGTTAACATGTATAAAAAGCTTAATCTTGACGAAAAAATTCTGATTTTTTTAATATGTTGTCGGGGCTGGTTGGATTACGCAACAACAAACATTTTTGACCAAAGCTGTCTTACAGTCGGCAAGGAGTAAAAAAAATAAATACGACTTAAACAGGGGATCGGACACGATCTGTGGATTTGGGCATTTTGGATTTCCAAACGAATTTTGGAATTGAGGGCCCATCATTTTGGCAATTATGACGGAATAAGAGTGATATGAGCGTCGCTTCTAGGTTCTACCTGCAATCATATTAGCATACGGCATAGAAAACCCATCAAAGAGAAGGATAAATTGAAGCAAATGCTATCGTTTGACGTCCGGATGGAGAAAAGAGGCTGAGTTAGGGTAGTGTTGGGCAATTGTGTGTACTGATGGTGGGGATGGCGGGTATTGGTGGTATATGTCATACTTACGGTAGGTAAAATTGATATTATAAATTACTTTCGGAGATATTCGGCATCTTTCGGAGAAAGTGCACTAGTATATATTTGCATCAGAGAGAAGCAGAGGGGAGAATGGAAGATAAGTAGCCTGCTAGGGGGGGGGAAGGGTCTTAGAAGCAGGGAAAGGTAGAGGGGAAACGGGGTGAGGGGAGAGGAGGAGAGAGTGGAGAGGGGGAGTGTGGAAGGTGAAGGTGGGAGGGAGGAGGAGAGGGGGAGTGGAGAGAAGAGAGACGGGGGAGGGGGTGAGTAGCAAGGGTAGGGGGGGACGGGTGGGGGAAAAGCTGGGCAGAATGGGAGAGGGTAAGGGGGGGAAAGATTGGAAAGTGGATAGGGGAAGGAAGAGGGGAGAAGTGGGGGTGCGGCAGACTAAGTGGATGGAAGGGGGGGGAAAAGACAAGGAAGGGGGAGGTTATTGGGGGAACGGCAGGAGTAATGGGTGGGCGAGGTTAGGTAAGTATTTTCCCCTCCGCAATAAACATATATATTTTTTACCCAATTTTTAACAGTTAATTTGGTGTTAGATTTGGTTTATGAACAAAAGGCTCCCCATGTTTATTAACACTTAATTATACCCGTGAGGAACATACTTGATATCAAGTGTAGAATGACCTCGAACCCTTATAAACCTATCAAAAAATATATGATGCAAATTAAACTTTATTTTAATCCCTACTACCTTTTATTATTAGTTATGTATTTTACAAAATACGACAATTTTCAAATAGTGTACAAACCTTGCTAAGCCCTTGTTCACTACTCAAAATATATCTCGTCACAGACTTCAGTGGACTTTTGATTGACACAACCGTTCTGTCTCATCTAGTATTAAATCAGCCTTGCTACCATTTTTCGGAGTAGAACTCCTACACTATCCCCAGACTGACTTTGAAACATATCACAAGTTCAAGGTCACACATTAATGATTAAAGCATAACAGCATATTTTGAAGAGCGCCCCCAATTTTCCAAATATCAGATTTTTGCAGCTGTATGGTAATTTGGCTATAACTATACTGTGAATGGTACAGCTCGAAAGTCTGTTTATAAGTAAGAATTTTGTAATTAGAATAAATACTAGAGATCTCCAATAATTCACTTGATGCTATAAATGTCCTTCCAGATGGAATAATCGTGAAATTGCGCCATGCATGTGTCTACGCTCATCATTAGTTTGTGCCACCTCAAGAAAATTACGTCTCATCATTTCTCTGGACGGACATAAACTTAAGCATTTTCACTCTATCATTACGTACAATCGGGGATCCCAATTCTAATTTTAAAAATAGTTTATTTTTATAATACACATTTTGAAGCATTGTTCGTTTGCAGTATAGTTTACAGACAATTACCAACAACTGTGCAAAAATATCCAATTTTGAAAATTGGTCGCGCTCTTCAAAGGTGCTATTCTTGCTTTAATACAAGAACGCCCTTTTGTCAGAACCCAGGCTTTTATAATTTGGTGGCAACGAAACCGGCTCAGTGCACCCATTGGAATACGCGCTATACCCTGTACATTACCAGTTCGTTTTGTTGCACAACATATAAGCGGAAAGCACACCAATAAATAGATCATTTCGATTGTTATAGATGTATGCATGTTTAGTAGTTGGCACTGACTCCGATCATGATTAATGGTTTCAAAACCCCTTCACCAC
This sequence comes from Ophioderma brevispina, assembly GCA_023653785.1. Classification (NCBI taxonomy): domain Eukaryota; kingdom Metazoa; phylum Echinodermata; class Ophiuroidea; order Amphilepidida; family Ophiodermatidae; genus Ophioderma; species Ophioderma brevispina. Next base: position 2,929 of record JAMKCH010010934.1, read on the forward strand.
AGGACAGGCACTTTGGTTCAAGCTCGGAAGAAGCACAATTTTTTTATACATGTACAAATTGAAACCACTGCAATACAGTGACGTATTAAATCACCAATTATTTGTTGTCCAGGAAGCATTTTAACACAAATGCAACATACAAGAGACAAACATATTAATGCAGTGTTTATTTTGGAACTTTGTGACTTTATTTCTACCGCTGAAACATGTACAAATAAAAAAAAAAAAAAAAAAAAAAAAAATTGCACTATCCATCCAATAAGCCACATAACAACCATGTTAAGCTAAAAGATAAACCACTAAAAGATTTTAATTATAATTCAGCATTATATTCTTAAGTCTTCATATATCTCCCCAAATTCTTACATTTTAACGTGGAAACATCCCCCACCATTTTTATATCCAAATTCTGAAAATGTAAATGACACATTTCGCATTTTACTAAGTCCCAAAAAGCACTTCCCACTTTTAACACAATTTGATACTTAACAAATAAATATCACATCTCCTACATTACCACAAACCTATTTTTGTGCATGATCACTTATTATACTGGAGGCACCAATTACTATAGTAGATTCAACCCATCTTGTCACCTCAAGTACTTTTCCGAAGGTATTGGCATTGAATGAGGGAATGTGCATTGGATGGAAATTAAAATTCTACATTAAATCTATTAAGCATGTAGTCAGCTAGCAGAGAAGAATCAATTATGTGCTTTATAAAATCATTCAATTCAACGTAAATGCATATAACTACATTAACTCTCAAAACATTCTGACTAATCGTATTTGCTTTAATAGCATTCAAGTAACAGGTGAGTTGGACGTTACTGACTTTTGAGGCTTGAGCGCACACAAAAAGTCTTTGTACTCTTCTTTATACATGAAAGGCGAGATTATCTTAGTTCGTTTAGGAAGCAGGTGAATCAAGCCACATATTCTGGCTCCTCTCCCAACTAATCGACGCTGTCCAAAACTTTTCCTGCGGTGACACTATGGGATGAATCTACTATAAGTTTATGTACTCAACCAGTGCATAACTTTCTTGTTATACTCACTGGCTATCAAACACATCGTCGCTCGTATTTTACATCTTTGAATCGGATTACCCATCTCTAACCCATTTGACTTAAAATGCTTGGAATCTGTCTAAAATTAAAGTTGCAGAAGTTTTTTTAAAGTAAAAATACTGAAATCAGGAAAAATCGTGAAGAATCACACCCGTTTTAAAAAATGTGAGGACCTGTGATAATCCAAGCCAAAAAAAAGGCTGCTTTAAGACATGGAAATTTAAATATATTCCTTCTGACCCCACATGACCCTAGATGACCTTTAACCCACATTGAGGTAGATCCAGAGCTCCACTCCCTCTAAGCGTCTTTGAAATTCATCAATGTTTAGACTTACAAATAATATAGAAGGGTTGCCATTTATTTGCACATACATCAGGATGTTTCTTTCTTGCAAAAAGGTCACATGCAATAGCTGCCTTGTAATAGATCTATGTGCTGCCAGGGTGTGGCCATTTTGTGACCCACTGATACACATGACCCTGATGAATTCAGAAGACTTTACGGAATAAAGTGCACTTTATTCAGTAGAATTCATCAGGGTCATGTGTGTCAGTGGGTCACAAAATGGGGGTGTACTAGAATAACTCCATTTATTTTCCATTGAGTTAGTGGCTCTTGAAATGGTTCATCAGGCGACTGTATTGCCTTAAAGGCCAACTCGGAGATTTCCCGATGAGGGTGCACTCAATTTTCAAACATTTTTTTGCATAATGCTTGTCCACATACTAATCACTGTGTGAAATAACTAAGCTCAAATCAAAGTCCTTCATATAGAAAATCACAACTTAGTTCTAAATTTCCGGATCCGAAATTTTTGTTATACACGGTATCCTATGGCACTGTTATACTGTGCATAAATGTTTACTGCATAAAAACGGAAAATCCAATTCATCTGTAACTTTGGAATTAAGCATTTTAGGTGACTATCTTTAGTTCTAGATTACTATTTTTAATTAGTACACACACACAAAAAAAAAATTATATTTCGAAATCTCTGAGTCAGCTTTTAAGGACGAAGACTTGGCATAATAGTATCTTTGATAGAAATTTCTGACAAATGGCAGCTATTGCACTTACACCCTTCTTGATTTTACACGATTTGTGCACATCTCGACATCCATCCATATGCTGTTCTCAAGTCCTTGTCCTCTTCTGAAATACTTTTGAAGAAAATAAGCAAATCATGTATTGTTTATAAAATGTTCAAGCAAATTAATACTGTATTGTCATTATTAAAACCTGCATTTTTACATTAGTTTTTAACAATTTTCTTCTTGTTTTCACAGTCTCGATGTATACTCATGACCAGGGTCCTAGCCTTGCTGGGCGGTGGTGGGCGGGTCCACCCGGCAATCAGGTTCATTTTGAGTTCAAATACCCAGCACTCAAGTTGCAAAATCAATGGAGAATCTTAGTATTAAAAGGGAAAGTATCATCAAAATTTCAATGTTCTTAACATTTCACATAAATTTCACCCAGCACTTTTTTTTTTTTTTTTTTTTTCGAAATCTCTGAGTCAGCCTTTATAAGGACCGAAGACTTGGCATAATAGTATCTTTGATAGAAATTTCTGACAAATGGCAGCTATTGCACTTACAACCTTCTTGATTTTACACGATTTGTGCACATCTCGACATCCATCCATATGCTGTTCTCAAGTCCTAGTCCCCTTCTGAAATACTTTTGAAGAAAATAAAAATCATGTATGTGTATAAAATGTTCAAGCAAATTAATACTGTATTGTCATTAGTAAAACCTGCCATTTTTACATAGTTTAACCCTTTTCTTCTTGTTTTCACAGTCTCGATGTATACCCTCATGACCAGGGTCCTAGCCTGCTGGGTCGGATGTGGGCGGGTCCACCCGGCATCAGGTTCATTTTGAGTTCAAATACCCAGCACTCAAGTTGCAATCAATGGAGAATCTTGTATTAAAAGGGAAAGTATCGTCAAAATTTCATGTTCTTAACATTTCACATAAATTTCACCCAGCACTAACATTTGCCTAGCTAGAACCCTGCTCTGACCATCCAAGTCAGAACACTGATAATACTTGTTTCAGAAATATTCTGTGTGCAGCATTGTCATAGTTTGATTTAAAGGTGCTACGAGAGATTTAACATAACATTGTGCCCTAAAATGTGAATAATCTAATGTTGATTAAAAATCTAAAGCTTTCTATCAGAAATTTCCCCACGTGAAAGGATTAAGCAGAAAATTATTTCTTGAGGTACAAAAATGGTGCATTCGTATAGGAGCAAATACAAATCCAGCCTAGTTTTATTGAAATTAGGGAATACAAATCAAATTTTGTTTTTCACTTTCAAGGCATTTTCTGTAGCCAAATGAATGGTACGGAATCTATGGGGGATCTTACTATATAACATTACTTCATATGACACATTATGGATGCCCCAAATCTCTCATTGGCACCTTTAAATAGTAAAAATTTGCCAACGTTTGAACATTTTTGAAATTTATCAATTTTGGAAAGGAGGTTTTTATTACAATATTGAACGAATTGCAATTTGATGGTATACACCATACTGCCTAATTCCTTGTTCTTTGAAAAGAACTAAATCGAAATGCTGTATGTATACAAGACATTCTTAAACAGGTGAGAAAATGTAAGCAATTTCATTGGCTGATGCCCGGTTCAATTCAACGATTGAACCAGGTAGTACGCTCTGCGTATTGATGTTATTTTAGTAAGCGCTCGCTCATACCGCGTTGTGCGACATTCGCGCAGCCTACAACGTTGCGTACTTGGTGCGGATGATCGTTTGCGTTCCATGGGTTGTCCCGGGGTGGTGGCAGTCCTTTTCTTGTTGTATTTAAGCCATAAATGCATCGCGAAATTGGTTACAGATGACCGTAATGGTGATAGAGGGTCCTTCCAACATGCGCACCTATTTGCAGCTGCGCATCGTTTAGCGTCAATACTTAAGCACTCGCTATATGTGCGTCGACTGTTTTCTTGAGATGCGTCAAACGCTAGCGCGTGGTTCCATGAAGTTTTGCATTCGTTTGTGCAGTTTTGCATTCTCGTTTAGATTGTGGATTATTTCGTGGGCTTTTTTGTTCTCGCGTGCTTTTCTGGTAATTTCACAAAATTTGCTTTAATAAAACTAATACAACAGGTATCTTTCTACAACACATAAACCCCCCACCATTTCACCAGGAGAAATCGGAGTTAAGTGTAAGCTCATTTTGAGGTTCAAAAGCTCGTTCAGCAATTAAAAACAAGTATCTTTACTAAAAGACTTGCGGTGATGAATAGCGAACCTTTGTAATAATAAACCTTAGAATATCGAGAGGACCCCGCAATGAACATGATGAATTATATAGCTACTATAATTGAAGATGTGATTCCACGATTGCACTACTAGTATTTATTATGAGAGAACATTTTTTATTTCCACATTTTTGAAAACTGAGATAACAAACAAAATTGTCACATCAGAGTTTTCGCTGATTTTTGGTGGTGATGACACCAATCAAATTGTTTGGCAACCTGAACCCTATAACCCTAAAATTAACTCTTACCCTTGAAACTAAAACTTGATTTTATAATAAATTGTCTGCTTCAAATCAATTGTTTCATTAAAAAAAAAGTTTGGAACAGCGAACCCCTTTTGAAATTCATAATACAAAACACGGTATATGGTTTCGAAATTATAGCGAAACTTTTAGCTTGGAAATCTTTCTTTAAACTAGGAATATCGAACCGTATTACATATTCGGAAAAGCGGATCCTTTTACAAATTCGGAACAGAAACCCGTTCCAATTATCGAAATAGTGAACCATTTTTACTATTCGGAATAGCGAACCTTTTAAAGAATTAAAAAAAAGCGAATGCTAAAAACGCATGTTTGGAAAACGAACCTTCGGAAATACCGAATTTTCGGAACATTGAACCTTCGGAATATCGAGAGGACCCCAAATTAACTACTTCCAAATCTCATGAGTCGCAAGGTGAATTAGAAAGGATCGCAAATAAAATTCACACAGTCTGTATTTGCCTTCTGTTCAGCATGTTTAGCCTGCATGCAGATTCACAAACTTTGTTTGGTTGCTTTTTTGGTTTGGTTTCTTAGCTCTTCTTTTTACATGTTTAGTTGTTATTGCCGAGTTTCGTGCATGAAGTTGATATATTTTCCAACATCTTTCTAAACCTTGAAGGGTAATTGTGTTATATTCTCGTTTATGCTACTTATAGCGTTCCATTTTTAAGGATAAAAAAAAAAAAAAAAAAAAATAGAAATCACTTGTGTAGATTATAAAACTGCGATACCGTAATTCTATCATAATCACTGTTTAGCGGGTTATGATGCGTACACGCCTGGCTCTAGTTTCAGTGCGTAGGTACGCGAAGAGTGCTGCATCCGTAACAGTTAACCAACACGCACTAAAATGAAAAAAGGTGTATTTTTTGGTACATTTTGACAGATTTCTAGAAAACTAAGTCGGTGACCCCCTCTTTTTATTGATGCGCCTTAAAGGTCTGGCATATGACTTTAACATAATTTAAAAAATAAAAAATCTGGCCGTCAGAACTTTATTTTTTATGAGGAAAAAGATGTCTTTTTCTCATTTTCCCATAGTACAAATTTTTCCGAAAAATGCGATTTTTGAACACGCCATACCTCAAAAACTAAGTCGGTGACCCCCATTTTTTATTTCAGATTTTTCATTTACACCGATTAAAATACCATATATCTGAAAATAAAGAAAATCTGGCTGTTAGCTTTATGATCCTCTATCACCCTTAAATGATAAAGCTGTTTAAGAATACAAATAAAGGTATGATTTTGGGAACCGGTACTCTTTACGACGAATTGAACCCGGCGACACCATTATTTTTGCGTGGAAGAACTCGGCCTCCGGCCTCGTTCTTCCACTTAAAATAATGGTATCGCCTTGGGTTCAATTCGTCGTATAGAGAGTACCGGTTCCCAAAATCATACCTTTATTCTCTAATTCAAGCCTGAGTCAACATCCTTTATGACAAATGGTGACTGAAGTACGTACCGATACAGTCCAGTGCACAGACAGAACTTGCGATGTGCAACACTATCTGCTGAAAGTAAACACATCTAATACTATATTTATAATGAAAATCAGCCCATAGACCCACAAAATATATCATAATACACTACTGCCTGTTCGATTAATTTAGATATTCATTTTTGTCAGGGGTGGGCGGACAAGAAATCCCAATTTCAGATGTCGCCATTGGTTTAACACGTAAAAGCGAAATCTTGACGAAAAATTCTGAATTTTTTATATGTTATTAAGGAATATTTTCTTATTCCAAAACCATCGGAGTTGAAGAATTAACTCCACTGGAAGGGTTATTTCTGATTTTTTTATTAATAACGAACGAGGACGAGGTCGTATGTAGGTCATGGGAACACCCATGACCGACCCACATCAAAGCACCCAAATTGGTTTGTGGTTTGCACTCCGTATTGCTGTAATTTCTTTTGACAGTTTTGATGAATTGCGATAATGAGGCTGTGGCCGTCGATAAAGTTACATGAGGCTTGGCCGCCACCGCCTGCATTTGGTGTTGCTGCCTGCTTTAGCATAGGGATAGCTCTTTCCACTGTGGCTGTAAACAAAGGTTGCAACGATCCCATAATGCATCTGTATTGTGCCCATTCAACCGGGAACTTGTCCCGGGCGTTCCTGTTTACCAAAATATTCTGTGCGGTTCGGCAGTCGTTGAATACAGTGCCTAAAACTACATAAAAAGTACCTTTTCACGTGAAGGTAATACTTACAGAAATGTAGAAGGAATGTGGCCCATTTTGTCGATCGTAAAAGTGCCCTAATGTCCAACCCCTGCCGGACGAATAAAGTTCAACTGTGCGAACGTCACAGAAGGTTTTAAGTTTTCTAAGTATTGATATTACATATTCTCAAAACGTATGTTTTTTAGCTGACTTGAGGGTGGTACTAGAGTCCGGGATGGAAACTGGGCACAATACGAAGATGCATTTATGGGATCGTGCAAATCGTCCTATGCTCATTCTCACATATGCTTTGAGAACTTCTACTTGGTCAGAAAAAAAACACTGCCCCAAAACTATGTGGTTTGTAAATGAAAGTGACCTTTGAGGACCCCTGTGTGCACTTTGAACCCCCATATTGGTTGAAATCTCTAAATTACACTTCTTTGGCACATAAGATGTACGGCCACCGCAAAGTTACTCAAAAAAGAACCACTGGCCCAAAAACTTCAAATGTGGGGATGTACACAAATGAACTTCTATAATGACCCATATGTGACTCGATCCAAATTTCATTAAATCAAAAGCTTAACAATTGCTCGTTTATCCAATATGAATTGAGTGATTACGACCTTTAGATATTTAGGTTGTGTGGAAGATGCAGAGGCATAAGAGACAATGCCACCTTTTGCCACTTTATTAAAAAGAAGGCAATGGGTGACCTCTCGTGGACCCTATGTGAACTCACATCAAACCGAACTACAACTCCTGTTGGAAAACATGAGGGCAGGTGAACAAGCGTTCAGGGAACCAATGTATTTTTTAAAGTACCTGAAAGAAGTTACTGAAAGTTTTCAGCACACATGAAAATAGGCCACATCACTTTAAATTTTAGTAATAATAAATACTATCGAACGATTTATATAGCGCCTTTTCGACAGGATACAAAGCGCTGTTGCACTATTTTACTCTAGCAGTCCTTCAGGAAATCTGTCACAATCATTTCGCTCACCTAGGCCGGCAGTCGGCCAAGCGCACATGCCAATCAGCACTTAGATTGTAAGTATACCTATAACAGCTCCCCAGGATTTCGCTTGGGTGAACGAGGCCCAGTTTGAGATAAGTATATGAGTGCCCAGGGGACACAAAACATGTACCACAGTGGGGGATCCAACTCACGATTTTTTAACGGCTATCTAATGATCAGAATCCTGTGCTTTTCCACTAGACCACAGGTGTGATACGTTTAGTCTTTCGTGTTGGGCCTGCTTAGAGATAGGTTGCTGACTGGCGGACATCTTGTCTGATGAAAATTGTGTAGCTGTGATGAAAAAGAATATCTTCACCAACTTTTGTTTCTTTTCTCTCTGATAAACAATTAAACAATGGTCCAGGCATTGTAATTAATTGAACAGCCATAAAGACAAAAAGAACAACATGGTTCAAACTTGTTAAGAAGGCATTTGACTTGTGATACTCTACTGAAACTGCCTTTCAATGGAAGCTGCATACTTAAATAAATACAAAGAATCATTGCAGTGTGCACGCAAAAAGGCAGATATTGCTTTCATAAAACTGAAGAGGCTGGTTTCTGTGTAAACCAAAGTTTCATACCACAGAACACTGCTACTCACCGCAAGGCATGGTGTTTAAAGGTGACTGCATGATAAATATTATAGTCTGATTTTTTATTCCTTGTCAGTAGGACGCATATGCGACTATGGTAAGAATTGATTTGGAGGGGATGTGCTGAGATTAAAAACTAACAAGCCGTAAATGGCTCAAAGTTGTCAACTGACCTGATGTGAACCATTTTCATGAAACCTTTTGATCAAAATGTAAAGGCTTCGAACAGAATCATTGAAATCCATTGGTACGGTCTGAGACACGCTATCGATTCCTTTGTTTGGAAAGTCAAGCAAAAGAAGATGATGGAATAAGTGTCATGAATATTAGGCCGGCGTGAACATCTTCCGGTGGAGGAGGATTAGGCACGTAAATATTGTGTTCGTTTGAGTGGCCAAAACTCTTAATAGTAGACAAGGTATGGACCAAGATGTCATGCATTATTTCTGGAAAGATTTTTAATCTTCCTTAGTGACGTAGAAAGACTTTGCGCGGGTACGTTAAAATTATTCTATCATTTCTTTCTTATGTTGACGGGCTGGGAGTGTGCTCATAGTTGGTTGGTGGATTGTCAGTTTCTTTGCCTTGCATTTTTGTTCCCGTGAGAAGAAAGGAAAAGGGTCATATTTTTTGAATTTAGGGCCTTAAGCGATCTGGATATCGTACATGAATTTTCTATGTATGAGATATTGATTGGTGAAGTAGGTCTCTCTCAGAACGAATGGACTCGTCGACACGCCCCAAAAAGGCGCCCAAAAAAACTTTAGTGAACTGATCAGGCTAAAAACTCCTACTATACACTATACAGTGGATTATTATCAAAGATATTAAAGGCTGATCAGCAGATTTCAAAATATAATTTTTGATATTTGATGGGCAGGGGGACACTTGTCAGTTCCGGTTGCTTTCTTTCTTATTGACAAAACTAATGATGCATCCTAAAACTATAATTTTAAAAGTTTGAGTGAATGCAGGATTTTCATGTTTGAATAGTTAAAATGCAATTGTATGTATGTACAAAAAACACAATTTAAAATTCAGATGCCCTCATCGGGAAATTGAGTCAGCCTTCAGCTTTCAAACATTATGGACCATTTTCTAAAGATGTTTAACGCTAAACACTGGTTTTAAATCGCAATAGAAACACCCCGCTAAAAATAAATGCAATTCTTAACGATGATTAAAGGTGTCCATTTGGCCCTCCCCCTAATAGCCTCGTACTCCAGCAAGCCCAGAAGTTGTGACCGTGAAGGAAGTGGTCAACATTTTGTATCAGAAGAAAAAGCTACTATTTTGTCTCAGTTAGCCTGTGGAAATCTTAGGGCCTAAAGGAATGTTTGGTTTGGAGGTACCTGAGCGAAGAGAATGTTCGCCCAATTAGTCGACCAATATAAATTTGACAACAGACTCTATGGGGTTACGAAGATCATGTTTTCTGCTCTTACATGCAAACGCATTGAAATATCGGCGCGGAAACTTTACAGGTGGGGGTTTTTGGGTGAAGCCAATCTATCGAAGATGAAACTTTCATTATCTTAAATCGGGCCATCATCTTTAATTTAAACGCTGTTTTCTTTTTGTTTGTGTTTACTTTTAGCCGAACATTGTTAAACCATGTCTAAAACGTGTTAAATAACCTTAGACTTGGTCCGGGGGTAGTTTTAAGGCGTGTTTAACGTCACGCTTTCATCAAAGGCTGATATTTTCAGCTATAAGTGATACTCGTGGTTAGACCAGTTGTATCCTTTATTCTCTTATCGGTTTTCGAGTCCTCACTCAGTTGGATTCGTCCCCTAGTTTTTCCCCTTTGTACTTCTAGTTTTTATGCGGGTGTTTAGATCTTGTTATTGTTATTGAATTAAGCAAGTGCGGCACCGCAACAGCAAACAGTTTTTATATAGATCCGGGGGATGTCCCAATCACTGAACAAACTCCTGAAAAGTCCTTGTACATAGCCGGACCCATTCTGTTGAAAATTTACCCGTGGGCTTCCTGCTTGGCATTTACAACTACGGAAAGAATTGTCTGAAATATTAAAATTGCTCACACGCACATTACTATTATATGAGAAGATAAGTCACAGTTACGGTGGGGATTATTTTACAGCGTTTTTTTTTAAATACGTGGTTAGCTAACGGAATTGTTAAAATATTTAACCTGCAGTGTTTAACTGGTTGGCATTGAGCTAACCACCGTTTGCCTAAACCACCGTTTATTCTAAACATCGTTTGAGAATACGGCCCTATATTTTCAATGAGGATTAAAAGAAGATTATGCTTTTAAACAATACCGTGTGAACCACAAGCAGTAATCGAGATTACTTCAGTGCATAATAAGGCCTTTCACACTGAGCGGGTGAAGTTGGTCGATTTTTTATCAATCGCCATCTGTAGACTTAAATCTAGCAAACCAAATCATATAATACGTCTACAATCTCTGACACACACATACTTTTGTGCCTTCTTCAAATACAGCATACATACATCTGCTAAATGCCCCTGTGCGCGGGAGACTATTCATTATACCGAATTTCCTTTGTTGAACTTGGTCAGATCTCACAGCGGAAGGAAAACATACTATTTTCTTTGCAGGAAATAAATCAATGGGGAGGGCGGTAACATTAAAGGGACATGGACTTTGATAAAATAGTGGCACCTCAAGATTTTTTCAAAATCGATATAGTTGTGCATGGTATGTAAAGCCCTCACCCGAAACTGATTTAAGACGCCCAAATCGCTTGTCCTGGGTAAAAGAACGATTTATAAGTTTATACGTCGCCCGGGCTCGAGGCGACGTTATGTAAATTAAGCGACGACCGAAATGGCTTAAACAGAACATGCCACTCCCGTATGCATGTTTGTCACGATATGCACATGTTGATGTCTATAACCTTTGTGGTTTAATATCAGTGAGTGACGAGTCAAAAACTTATCCATGTAAGATAACATTTGTTGATTAAAGTTAGGACAGACTTAAAAACGTTGGCCTAAGACAAATTACCGTGGAGGTCTTTATCCTCATATCAATGTACCCTATCTGTTTTGGGGGTTATGGTATTTTTTGTGTGTAAAGTATCTCTGTTTGTCCAATGGTCAAGGCATATCATTGATAGCAAATTGAAGAGAAATTTCATATTTGTTGAAAATGTGTCCGTGCGGCTCTTTCAGGCAGTATCATGTAAAAGTGTTATGCAACCGCAACATTAAAAAGGTCAACAGACAGGTCGTCAAAAATGGCTTCTGTGTGAATCACAAAGAGGCATTTCATGAAAAAGCTCAATTTAAATTGCTTTCCTTCAGGAAAGCTTGTTGCGAGTATGTTGCAGCGTTCTATCATTCGAAAACGGCTGCATTATCTTCCAAAATGGCAGTCGATAATAAGAAGTCGACCCCCAACACCCGAACGCTCAGTGGAAGCCATTATTATCTGTCCCCGCCACATGTTGACACTTTGTAATGTCCCAATTTGAATGAAATCCTTCCAAGTATATTGATACAGTGATCAATTTTGTACTATGAACCTTAGATGGACCCTGTGACCTCAATATGTTGAGGGGGTCCGGTGACAAATTCTAGCCAAAATAGCTTCAGTGTCGTCCAAGTCTCAATACAATCCATCAAAACGTGGGTACAGGGGGGGAACCCCCAATATATAGGTGAGCTAAATTCTGTACTGCACAGGGAAAGGGACACGCGGTCGATAGGTAGTCCCGTCCCTCCCAAATTCAAATGGGAGGAAAATACAGTAAAAGCTCACCCGATGCATTACATTTCATTTAACCTTGTACAGGTTTTTGGGACCCATGCTGTTGTGACGGCTGTGCGGTTGGCTGTAGGTGGTTACCTGATGGCCAAGGGAGGTCATCTGTCTGTGGCCCAGCGAATAGAATAGCGAACCCCAGACAGGAAACTGGTCGGCCAATCCTACCCGCTTATCCCTCAGTCACTAGAGTGCCCCGTGAGTGTACCGTAGTGGCAGGATAGTTGCGTATTGGTGGGCTCGTCCCGCAAAGAACAGTATCGGACAGGTGATTTTTGTGTGTGGTTGTGGGTGGATTGCTCCCGGAAATAACGGGGGGGTTGGGTGACAGGTGTGGCCATCAAGTGTAATCTTGCCTGAGGGCTGAGGAACCTGCCGCTACATAGGTAGTAGGAAGCCCTAGACCAGGGGTATGAACGCCATCTTGTTGACTACGCATCTTGGGGCTTTGTAATGGAGAACAATTTCATTATGTTACATTCTCTTTCATTTAAATTTGTTACTTGATTGTTCAATTGTATAAACACAACTTTCACCAATAATACAGTTCTTTTTTTGCCCATTTTTTCCCAATTGTTTAATGGCATTGCATTTATAGGGTATGTTGGTTGAGGGCATCGTTGAGAAGACTAAGGTCTGTATGCAATGGTATCTAATAGTCAAAATTAATTTGATCAAAATTGACAGTCTTACATTTGTCTTCATCAAGTAGTAAAGGTAAATTTCAAAGATAATACAAGTACCTCCTGTATGTAATGTGCCAAAGGAAATGTCATTTCTGGTGGGACTAAATTTCACTTAGACGGGCTAACTTTAGACACGGTATAACTTTTTGTGCATAGGGACATATGGCTGGTATTTTTGAAAGGGAGAGATAACTGACCGGGTCACAGGGCTAGAATATAAACCAAGAGGGCAAACGCTCGTGTTATTTGAATAGGTCAGCAACGTAATTGCGGCTTTCTTCTCGAAACCTCGCGCGCCATCCTTGTTTGCGCAAACCAGCCGCGCCGTGTTGCGATTGTTACTGCACAGCACAACGCACCTACAAATCCGGTGCCGTACAACGACGTCTATGTTATCAGTGTTGCATTTCCCCAGTGTTCCATTGTCTGATCGGGCGATTTTTCTGCAATAATTATGCAAAAAAAACCAATTGATGAAAGAAATCATGCCTCTAAAACGCTTCCTAAATTCCTGATGCAAAAAAAGTCTTCTGCATGACCCTCTGTTAATTTTCTGGGAAAAAAGAGATAATTGAGTCCGAGTGATAGCATGTGGCATCGAGTTGTTATTGTTGTTTTCCTCGCTATTAAAATCTGGGTGTCTCGTAAATATGCATAAAAGGAGTTTCCAAATCGACGATACGTAAAACCAAATATGGTGGTGCCCAAAACTCTGTTAATGAAGTGGGTATGCTTTTGGGCAGCCTCGATTTTGTTACGCCTGTTTGTGTGAGAATCGCCTTTGTCATCTTAGATATAGTCGTTTGAAATGGGTTTAAATCACGCCCGGTTTAGTCCTACAAATGTAACGGGTGAAAAAAAAAAATTCTTCATGCATGGGCCGTTCTGGCCCATCCATGAGGAAATATTCTCTCCTTCATTTAACTTTCACAGCATTGAAAAGAAAAAAGGGTCCACTCAAATAGGACTAACCCTAGTTTAACCCTGGTTTAAACCCAGGGTCTAAAGTTAAAGTAGTCTCCCTTTCAGATTTACCAAGGCTATGAGTCTTAAGACACTGATATAAAAAAGACATTTCTACTCAAGCTTTATAACACTTGCCCATGACCAGTACGACAGCCAGGCAATGTAAAGCTATCCGACATGACTGTATACATTCTAGAAAGTAAATACACATTATTCAAACCGTTGTATGTTGCATCATAAACACTTACAAAGTCAGATTCTTACAGTGTAACCGAGTTAGGCTAGCTCTGTGGGTAAGCATTTCGCTCTACGCCAAGGGTACCCCCTTGATTCTTTATTGATGCAGTTACCTCCACTAAGTACTTGGTCCAGATTACACCAGCCCCTGGATGCTTAAAGGCACTATTAGTCATTTTTGAATGAGCGCCCCCAATTTCAAAAATTTGATATTTTTGCACCAGCTATGTTGTCTAATTGTATAGAACACAACACCCTCAGCGAACGAGCATGCTCCAAAATGCGTATTTATCATAAACTGAGCGATATTTGTAATTAGCGATTGGGGCTCCTGATTGTCCGTCACGGCAGGAGCGGACAGGCAAACATGCTACGTTTCTGTCGTCCCTGATTGAAAACTAGTGCCACCGTCAAGAGAAAATGACTCTACTGGAACTGCTGAACCAATTTTTTTAAATAATAAAAACACTAATAGATGAGCGTAGATTATGTACATGGCGCGTATTCCCGGCATTTCATATTGGAAGGCCCATTTGCGAGCAAGCCGTTGAGGAATATATCGGGATCCTGAAGTTATTCTAGTTACAAAATTCCTTGTTTTGCGAAAAACTAGAATTGTAGAGCTTAACCATTACAGGTATAGTTGTACTAGCCAATTACCAAGCATCCGTGTAATAAATTGGGGTGCTCTCTTCAAAAAAAATGTGCTTAATATTGCTTTAGCTAAGCAGACGCCCTCCTATGGTGTACTCTGCAGTCACTGCTATGACTGAGAGGTACCTATGTAGGCCACCAGTAGGGAGGACCTCGCAGCAGCTTAGTGCCTATAGGCAAACATTTTGGCCCCATAGAGGGTGCCCACACATTCCGTTTTGGTTACTTCCTTTTTTTTGTCTCAGCATCACCCAAAAACAGTTATTTACATTTTGTGTAAACTGTTATATTAATTACACAGGTCACCAAAATGTTAAAATAAGAGGAAAATTACCATAAAAATCTCCAGAGCTCAAAAGCATCTTTTATGGCCGGTGATGGTGGGGTATGTGGTTCGCCATGGGGTGGTTCCTCCGCTGCTAATTTAAAGCATAATAGCACCCAATTTTTTTTAAGAGCGCCCGCCAATTTTCAAAAAGTTGAGATATTTGCACGGTTGTGGTGGTAAATTGGCTAGGATACACTATACCTGCAAACGTAATACTCAAAAGTGCCTTATTGTCATAAAAGAAGCGATGATTGTGTGTAACGTTGATTTGAGATCCCAGATTGTAATAATGGCAAAAATTCTGGTCCGCCCAATTATAAAATATACACACCTCACGAAAATGAACTTAACTTAACGTGCCGAACCAATGAACAAAAAATGGATGGCGTTTATAGAATACGTAGCGTAGATGACGCTATTTCCCGGCTATCATCTTGAAAAGCCGTTTGCAGCAGCGTTGGAATATTATTATCGGAGCATCTCCGATGATATTATTATTTAATTAACGAAAAAAATGTTCCTTTGGGACCACAAAGTACATGATTTTTTAGCATTAGAACCATTTACAGGGGTATAGTTTACTAGCACGTTACCAAGTGCAGCAAAAAATCTAAAAATTGTGCGTTATTATCCTTTAACAGCGACTCCCACGAAGAAGATGGTTATGATACTTTGTAAGCCACAGTTACAATATTCTTAGCAGAGACAGGCCAATCCTTATATAATCGACATCGGTGCTATACAAAAACAACCTTGGGATGGTTACAGTATTGTTCCTAATAAACGCACCGGGGGCCGTGCATTTTTCAAAAGGAAAAGAGGGCGTTTGTTGTTTATTACAATCAATAAATGGATGGAAAGTTCAAAATCCGGCAAAAATCACCTCACACATGCTTTTATTTCGCCTGAATTATCCATAAATACAAAGAACCACGAGGCAGGCGTGGGCGCTGTTTCGCACCTTACGGTCAAAGATCCTATAATTCAAATATTACCAACTTCTTGCACAAACAGTGATTATGTGAACGGATTACGCGTCTCCGGCCTATTAAATCATTGTGTTTAGGTAAGCTAACCATTTCTTGAATTGTTTTATCTTAAAAAATAGTTATTGTTAGGGGGGGGTGTGTTGGGGTTTGGTGTTTTATAGAGCAGTGGGCGTGTTGAGGAAACAACAGGATATGTGATATTTTTCATGCCCAACTTGAGATCCCAAAAGCAGCATCAGAAAAATAGAGTCTGTCCACTAGCTGACTGAGATTTTGATAAATTGTAGCCAAGCAGGTGTTAAAGAGACGACGGCGGACCCTTTCAATGAAAGAAGTGCCCCAATTTTTTAACCCTGGTTTTTGTATATTTTGGATTAAGGCTTCAACCAAGTATTATCTAGATCACACCTGAATGAATAAGCCGAAAAAGCCAACTTTATGTAATAAGATGATGATTTAGTATTTTCTGTTCCGTGCAACCAACAGAAAAATAGCAAAAAGCAACTGGTGGTTTCTGATTAGTGGCCAGTTTACGATAGCAATGGCACAGTTCAAAAACAATGATTTGCTGGGTTTCTTTGTACTGGTTTGTCTAATATACCTACGAGAACGGTTCATGGTAGGGGGGCGCGGCTGGGGCTAGCTACAACAGGAGCACCAATGACACCATGTATGACGAAGTTTGGCATTTTTGTGTTTGTATTAAAGCGAATAACAAGTATTTTTTGGAGAGTGCATGCCAATTTTTCCTCCCAAAAAATTGAGATTATGCACAGTTGTATTCTGTAATTGGCTAGTAAAGCTATACCTGTGAACGGTAGAGATCACAAAATATTGTGTCACAAACGAATGAATTTTGTAATTAGGAATTTGAATATCAGAGATCCCGTGGATAATTCAGCTGCTGCTGGAACGTTTCTTCTGCAATATGAAATAGGTTATGAAATAGCCCATGTACGTGGTCTATGCTCATCATATTGTTCCATTGGTTCAGGAAAGTCTAGTTAGAGGTCCATTTTAATGATTGGTGGCACTTTTTACACGGAAAATCGAACAGAATTTTAGCATTTCCAGCTCTTGCCATTTAGTAAAATACAGTCTGGGATCTCAATTTTAATACAAAATCACTCTTTATGAGCAACTACGCACTTTTGCATAGTACGTTCGCAGAATCGGGAACATTTACTGGACTATAAGACCAACCAACTGTGCAAAATCTTCAAATTTTGACAGAAATTGCATCCGCTCACCTTGAGGTACTGCATTGTGCCAATATTTCCTGCTGAGCCTACGGAAAAGATAGGTGCCCACAATCACAGTCATCAAGACGTTATTCCATGATCGTGTGCTGCCGACCCAGCACAACGCGCCAAGATACAGGGGACGGTATTGTTATCTGGGTGTTAGAGATGATTCCCAAACAGAAAAATAAAATCCCCTCTGTAGCAGGTGGAGTGGTATGATCCCACCTGGGCCAATAGGGTGTGGGACAGAGGGTCCGAGAAGTTGTCAAAGCACAGCACAACCTGGTAACAAGTCAAAAGTAATTACATTTATTGTAGACAATAAATCCTCAATATAAAGCCAAAAATTCAGCAGCGTTGCCACAGGGCCTAAGGGGTTACACGCAGGGGCGGCATGCCCCTGGTTGTCAAGGAGGTGTGTTGACTTAACAGGTTGAGCCACAATTGCGTGCAGTTGGATAGCGTTCGCCTCCATAAGCATAAGGTGTGGGTTCGAGCCCAACTGTCGCAATGTGTTGTTCACTTGGGGCAAGGAAAGGTACATCACTGGCCCTCTCTACACCAGGAGGATAAGTTTTAGGTGGTACCGCATCATATGCTGGGAACAGTGTGGGAAGGAAGTGGCAACAGTGGGCGGGGGGTCTATTCTCTTTTTCCTTTTCTTGCAGCCCACGGGGGGAAAAGAGGGGGCATTGCCCTCCCACAGAAGGTGGGGGGAGGTGAAAAAAAAGGGAGGACCGCAAACATAATAAATAAAAATCAAAAAAAAGAAGAAACCAAGTACAAAAAAAAAACAGACAAAGAAAAGAAAAAAAAAGAGGGACACAACACGAAATGGCGTGCAGATCGGCGGCCGTGGACCGTTGGTTTCGGTTGTTCCCGGGGAGCCTGCGTGATCGGAACTTTTGCTTACGGCGGTGTGCTCGGTTCATCTTGCGAATTTTTTTTGATTATGCGTTTGTTTGCAGAAAGAAAAAAAATGACAGAATTTGTGGCAAAAATCAGTGTTGGAACCAAAAAAATCACCAATATTTTTGGGAAAAAGAAAGAAAGAAATGAGCTTGAAGAATATCTTAAGAACAAAGAACAATATATAAAAAGTAAAAAACAATTTTTGTAGTTTCCCCCAGAATTTCACTTTCCCCCCCCCACTAGAAAAAGAAGGGTCTATTATGGTGCACCACTGAGATCTCTGTATCTGCCTACACCACGAACCTTCCCACTACTCTACTCCACCAGAAGCACCGCAATCTCGACCTCGCCGTCAGCTCACCCAATACCCAAATCCACCTACTTAGGCCCCCCTCCTCCCGTACCCCCCTCTCGTTCCTCCCAACTCCATTTCACCCGTAACCGATAAACCGCTCCCACCACTAGCCAGGCCAGATTGAACATCTCCTACCCCACACCGCGCAAGTCACTGCCTCTTTATGTTGCGTTCTTCCTTTTTTTTTTCTTCCTTTTGTTTTCATTGGGAATGCCCCCGCCCCTCTTTCTTCCTTTACTGCCTCTTCTTTACCTGACTTATTCTTATTTTTTTTTTTTTAAAAATTCAGGAAAATTTGTGACCTATTGATGTTAATTTTGATGACTGTTTCACCCCATGCTTTTACTTGATGATGTACTGGAGACACCCCTATTTTTACGTCCTTATTGGTTGTGAAAATGTTGCCTTTCAGTACAAATTCCTACCAATTAGGTAAAATAGATGTAGCCTCTATACTAAACGAACATTTTGTGTATGATTTGTCAGATAATATCTTTGCCAATTGTAGCTTATTGCAGTTTAAAGTGCCAGTAAAATGAAACAAATTATGTATGATATCGCCTCACACCCCAAAATTATTTTTGATAATCTGCACGCCACAAATAGACAGGTGTGGGATCGGCAAACAATCACCATTGAAAATGGTCCTGGACTTGCCCCATAGGCAGCCTATGTGGTACTCCACGTCTATTCCGACCTATTGATTATATCTACAGCCCAAAATAAAGGATGAGCGTTTCATTGTTCTGTATAATTATGACCAATATTGCATTGATGTTGGAAATAAATATAAAATGGGTTAGAACATGTTATGTTCAAAAAACGAACAATCAGTCAAAATGTCCTCATCATGAACAACAATGGCCATGACTTAAACTTGTTTTATTTTTACGTGCGCATGTGATGGTGTAAACATTCATTATTGGCCAGTGACTTAAACAAAATGTAATGAATACATTGCTGCCATATTATGTTATCCAACCACTCCCTGATTATTCCTTCCAGTATTCCAATCTTTTATATTCCTCTCCCATCGAATTCACTCTCTAGTTAAAATTTTGCACTCTGATTATAAATATAAATCTTTTTTACCTAAACTATCCTGACGTTATTCCGTCCTCATTGGTGTACTACCATCCATCATTCATTATTATTTGTACTGTTGTTTGCTTCTGTACTTGTGTGAATTTTTACACCCCCATTATAGTTACAAAGTATATTTGTACAATTTATGTATAAAACCACACAGTACATAATCTTATACATCGCACTTGTAAAAGAACCATTTATCACCGTAGGCCCTAGGGCCCTGTGTCACATTCAAGTGAAACCACTAGGACAAAATCTGAGTAAAAGTTTCAGTGTTAGCCCGAATCAACATGTTGATCTGTGGTTCAAATTATTTATACACTGCAGTGCGCTAATATTTTCTACACCAGCCAGAAAACAAATCATGCACAATATGTAACAATTCGCTTTACATATGTAGGTAATTAAACAACATGTGCCCCCATTTGGACTACGGCTCCTATAGATTTATTTCATAAACACTTAAACAAACGGAAACATTCCCTAGGATAAGTGGATAATGTTGATTAAAACAATTTACAATCCAACTTGATCCGTATAGCCTGGACACAACCTTAATTTGATATTGTTTGAAAATCATAATTGATAAAGATCCCTTGAACACCACCCCATAATTTTACCCCCCCGAATCCCTAGCCCAACTTTTCTGACATAGT
The DNA here is from genome assembly GCA_023653785.1 of Ophioderma brevispina. Classification (NCBI taxonomy): domain Eukaryota; kingdom Metazoa; phylum Echinodermata; class Ophiuroidea; order Amphilepidida; family Ophiodermatidae; genus Ophioderma; species Ophioderma brevispina. Next base: position 23,240 of record JAMKCH010010934.1, read on the forward strand.
TTTGATACTAAATTTGGGACCCCAAAACTTTTCTTCTAAGGAACTACTTTCGGTCTAAAATCGTCTGCTCCAGGACTATTTCGACCTAGTTTCTAACCAATTACTACTCTTCCATTGAAAGGCAATCATTTTTTGTTTCTTGTTGTTTCCTCAAATGAAAGTACATTTTGAACTCTGCTTGTGTGAATTTGTGATACGACCCTCGGAATACTCTCATTCTGGACTCCCCAGACCCAATTCCAAAAGTGCGTGATTCTTTATATGTGACAATGAATGACGTACCTTGTCAACAGTTCTGTATCCCTAAGGCAGGGCCTGTATTAACGTTTCACGCTTGGACACGCCGAATTGTGAAACAATTGATTATCTATACGAATATTGATATCATGGATGTCACATATGTTTGTCAAGTGTAAAAAACCCCGTTTAGTTTGTACCACCACAAGTTTTGTCCATATTGACACTCACTAGAAGGCCTGGCTGCCCTAACAATTGTAAGGATTGTTTTCTTGGGGCTTGGGATTTTTTTCCAAAAGGGGACATTCACCCATCATTCATACCACACACCCTCAAAGCGGGGGATGCAAATTTGGAATACTCGTGGATCTTTTTACCAAAATGTTTTAAATTTTACACTTTTCTTCAAAAAAATCACAAACAAACCTTTGTTTTGTTAGCCCCATCTCGACACAAATTCTATTTTTGTGCCCTTTGGCCCTTTTTGTGTCGTCTGTAAGAATTGCAGAATTACTTGGTCGATGTAGTGTGTGTGTTGTGTCTGTGCCTCAAAAGGCCTACGATGATTTAACTTGGGGAAAGGAGGGGGGTGGGTGATGAGTTGGTGCACATGTTGGGACCTCATTGACCTTTGGCCCCATTCACAAACCACGAGGGCAGATGACACTCGCGGACCGCAATGTATTAGGGGCAGCCAAATGTTATTGTTAGAAGGGGGTTTCCACCCCCCAACTCCAGGACAGTACTGTTTTGAAACAGAAAAATGTCTAAGTCCAGTAAAGTATATTTAACAGCTACCAGTACAATTTGAACCGAAATGCCTTCACAATACCTAAGTCCAGTAAAGGAATTTAAAGTTACACCTTTAACCAGAAATGCATAAGTCCAGTAAAGTATATTTAAGTATACCAATTGGCAGAAAATGCCTTCAAAAGACCTCAAGCAGTAAAGTATATTTAAAGTATACACCATATGAAATTTATTCATAAAATGCTAAGTCAGTAAAGTATATTTAAAGGATACAATGTGAACGAAAATGCCTACGTCCAGTATAAGCTATTTAAAGTATACACAATGTGAAACCAGAAACTACCTAAGGCCAGTAAAGTATATTTAAAGTATACACCTTAAACCAGACATACCTAAGTCCCGTAAGTATATTTTAAAGTATAACAATTTGAACAGAAAATGCTAGTCACCAGTACCCCAAGTATATTAAGGAACAATGTGGGCCAGAAAATGGTTTCTAAGTAACAGTTAAAGTTATTTTTTTTTTTATTTTGTAAAGGACAATACTTAACAAAATAAGTTAAATAAAGTATAGTTAAAGTATGAAAATTTGACAAGTTCAAATTAGTCCCATAAAGTATATTTAAAGTATGTTTAAAAGTACTGCTATCCCCTTTTTCTCACCCATAAGACAAATAAGTATATTTGACCAAGATATAACTTTACATATACCTTTATTGCCCAGAAAGTATTCATTTAAAGTATGCAAAAAAAAAGTACAGGATAAAGTATACTTTATTTTGTACAGGGTAACGACATGTACATGGGAAAGCCGTGCGTTATTAAAATCGTTAATCATTACCAAAGAAAGGAGACCTCAGCCCCAACCCCAAAACTACAGAGAAATCACACTGCCTACGCCACTGGCCTCTAAGATCTACAACTCAATGGTGCGGCTCAATAGAATTGTTTCTCACATAGATCCAATTTTCAGACGAAACCAGAATGTTTCCCTTCGCAAATTGCTTACAGATCAACATCTAACCTTCAGATATCTTGCCCCTCAGTATAGTGGATCTATAGAAGAGTTACAGCCAATTTCCAAGAGAAAAGCTCAATGTGTTGTCGCTTGCCACGGACTTCTTGTTTTTCCCCCATCCCCTTTTCTTCTAACACAGGGTCAGCAGAGATGTAATGCTGCACATTCTATCCAACCTTTATGGTGCTCCCAGTATGAGGCTGTCAAAGCAAACTTACCATCATCGTAGGATAACCTATCTAGCTTGGTCCAAGACCATGGAGTTCCTAACAAACTACTGGACATCCTTCCAGGGAGTACCACGTAACGTTGCTAATACTATCTCTTTATAATCGTGTTGATTACATCAAAGACGAGTCTAGACCCCTCACCCCTCGCAAAGATTACTTACGGAACTACACATTCAATCTTTCCCACCTAACCCGCGTTCTATGGACCTCCACCACAGTCAGCAATCTCCACCAGCCCTTGACGACTGCCACGATGATCTCCAGATCTATACAACTGATTGAGAGGTGGCTGCATTATATCGCATCTTAGTAATACTTGTAGCATGCTGCAGATCCACATTTAAGCTGGCGACTTTACTTATAAACCTGGCAAGTATCAGATGCGACCCCCATATATGTGGACCCCGTCAACCCCTGCCGACCGATAATTCACGCAAACAATATCCTGCACTACAGATGTACCAACTCAGACCGGGACGGGTTACTTCAAGTTACCTGGGGCTAGCCACAAGGTTGACAACAGCAAGAAAGATAGTCCGGTCATGCACACAAATACAAGCTGGAGTATCTGTTACCCCATGGATCTGGACCTGGACCATGAAGAAAGAGCTACAGTTTGAAGACTCGATGATGGAAACCCCCAACCACGTTCGGCGTCCTAGTTTCGAGGAACACAAACACAGCTGACGTGAGCACTTCCTGACCAAAGCACAGGAGCATTTTACCTCCAATCTCATCTTCTTGTTGCCCAACGCGAGCACGATTTTGAGTGTCTATTGTTACCTCGTGCGATTGATCAAGTAGTCCCTAAAACATCACATGTTGGAGTACCTGGCCAAACAGGGGGTCGTCGCCCCTTTAACTAAATTGATGTGAGTGCTCGAGACATCTAGCAGGATCCATCTGCACATCCAACTAACCTGACAGACAGGGACATTTGGCGCTATGGTGAACAGCACTTCGGCGGACAGCCGATATTCGACCGATCACCTATATGTTGTGTTTGATATTGGTGTTATTACCTTAACCCATTTTGACCACTGGAACACCCATGGTACATGCAATCATTTTTCCATGAAACCCCTTATAACAAACTATTAAATTCACCAAGAGCTATGGCTCCTCCGGGCAGCAAATGCCCTTTAAGCCTCCGGTTCTGGGGCAAGGCGATGTTATATTCTGATTATGAAAAGGAGCACTTTGAGATTAGACGCGGATCATAAGGCCAGATATCAGGCAACGTTATGTAAAAAGTAGTGGGCCATTTTGAAATTAAGATGGCTGTCGGAAAGGAAAACAATCTGCGTGCCTGAATGATAATATATATTTTCCTTAACACCAAATGGAGGACTATCTATGTTGCAAGAAGTGAGATATTGGGCGAACTATACGTAAAAATGGCAGCCATTTAAATTTCAAATGGAGTCCAGAAAGAAACAATTGGCGACCTTGGATGAATATATGTGTTCCTTGACATCACAATCATGGGTATTCCAACCAATTGGAGCTTTCCATGTGCTGCTCAGAAGTCCAGCTATTGGGCGAAGTATATGTTCAAAAATGGCAGCCATTTTGAAAATTCAAAATGGCAGGCCCGAAGGAAGCAATCTGGATTTTTTTTGGACTTACCCCCCCACATTGCCGTTCCCATGACTTACTCACCTAACATTAGTTTTTGCCACTCTCAGCTGGAGCATGCCTCCATGTTACCCTCAGAATGTCCACGATATAGAGCAAAATTTATGAGAAATATGGCGGCAACCTCGCCCTTGGAAATGATAACGAGACCTCCCACGTATTTACGGCAAACACCACCCCCTCTGCCTTTCTGGTGTGATAGTTGTGTTCCTTGGCATCAACAAAATTGGTCACTTGCCCACACAAATTGGAGCTGTCCTATGTTGCATATCAGATGAATCTGTAGTGATAGTCACAGAGCGCAGACAAACCAGTTGCAAAATGGACCGTTCCACCTTGTTTGCAAATCACTCTCCTGTTTACTAGACTTTTGCTGCCCTCGCTTATCACGGAGTGGACACACAATATCCCCCGGCTCGCGCGTACAATACCTATCTTGACTGTGGTGTATTCATATGACATTATTTTCTACATTTTAATTATTTTGAACCAAAATTCCAATTGTACGCAAAAAAGCCAACAAATCTCAAACCATCAACAACCGCCCAATACTATGTGGGAACACACAACTAGAAGGAAACAGAAGATCTCAGAAGAAAACATAAAAACGGACTGAGCGTCTAGAACCTTAGTGCACCCCCTTGCTTAGAAGTTTCTGGAGTCTAGGAGATCAACCCATGGTAATAGGAGTCTGACCATATTTTTGGGTGGCGCACAGCTGTATAATTACACAGTCAGTGAGTAGGCTATGAGATCCCAAATCTATACAGTACATGTGGAATGGTGAGGCATTTCCAGACTTCTTCTTACTATGTTGGAATGCGGATATATGAGCACATTGCTACCTCAGATAGGTAGAGGACCAGATCCTTTAGGATTGTTTGAGAGGATATCTAAAGCCCTGGTGAGAGAAGAAGATGAGGCAAGAGGTATCACAACTCATTACCCCAGAGGAGTTAATCCATCTGTGCTCCAACAGTTTTTAATTACCGCAGAGTTTCCAATGTGACATGTGACAGTACGTAACACAGTTCTATGTCTGTTCAATTAACTTAGATGTCCGTTTAATAATTTATTTCAAACAACACACCCATACCCCGACGCTCTTACACAAAGACCTATCATGAAGACAAAAGTTGTTATTCTCATTGGACCAACAAGACATGGGGTTCAAACTTTGAAAAAACTTATGTCTTCTGTGAGATTTTATTAAATTGTACGCTGTGGTTTATTGGCAAACGACAACAAACTGGAACCAGGTGAATATTGACTTTTGGGACTCTGAAACCTTTTGTGGCCAGACTCATTTACGGCACTGGGGGTGCTTCGAAGCATGTTACGAACAAATATTTGTTCGCGGGGACCCTTGCTTGATTTCAGGTGTTTGCACGGGGCATTCACATGATGGGATATAAAGAATGTTGAATATTTATACTTTGATAGAGCGGTCACGCTACGTTTTTGTGTTCAATTGGTTTGCGAACAAAAGGATCACATATAGCTTTCATGTAATGTCCGTTCCATTTCAAGTTAATGCTGTGTGGAACCTTGGAAATCCAGAGTGCAACCGGTTGGGGTGTTATAATAATTATAATAGGGCGTTTTTGATATTAGAGTGTATCGTGCGCATGGTACAGAAGCGCATGCTCGTAGCCATGGCCGCACCGTATGTTCAGGGTATTCTGTTATGATAGAGATGACTTGCAGGGGACAGTTTCTGGAGTTTTGGTTATGCACAGAGATGGTAATTAAAAGAAGCATGATGTGATTGGAACTTCATATTTTTTTCTTAATTTATCCTGATATTACTAAAGTCTTTTGAACAAAGGGTTTTTAAGAGATGATTTTTAATGCAGGGACCGAGACTGCCACCCGCAGCCCCAAAGCATGTTAGTTCAGTTTTCACAAATTACCGTTTGGAAATCCCCAATGGGACCAACCACTCGGCCAGATCGGGTCTACCCGACCTACAGAACCACATGGCTAGTCTCACACACTTGAAATCTATTTACGCTGTGACAACAGAGAGATACAGAATGCTTGCTGCGTTGCCGTATTGTAATTATAAACGGTAACCAGATGAATAGTTTGGGTCACGTTGTCATGTACCAGGTCACGTGCAGGTATCAGATATCAGTTTGCTCTCTTCGGGGGCGGACCGAGCGATTATATATAAATCCGGACTATGTTAAATAAAGGTCTGTACATGACCTTCTGCCCACAGTGCTAGTATTCTGTTTCCAAAAGACACCGTGTATTATGTCTAAACAGTACAAAATTTACCTTTTCCCGTAATGATCAAAAAACCCGATTCGTCGTACGATGACGATAAGCGGTTGTTTTTTTCCAATGTAGGGAACGTAGTTCATTTTTACCTGAATGGGTCCCCCGAAGCACAATAAATTAAACCAATCAAGCCGTGTGACGTCATTCAAATCTTTATTTTTTCCAAAAAAGTGGCTGTTATTCCCATAACTATCTTTTTAAGATTCAACATCTGTATATTGGTCTTTTATAATTAATATTCAAGTGTCCTCCGATCCCTTCCATGAATGTGAAAAAGATGGTCCATAAGTCTACAACCTGAAAAACAATGTCAGCCGGCTAAATACCCTTACCGTGGACTCCCCCCCCAATGAGCCCAGCCGGATCCCGTGTTGTTTAGCAGGCTGCCTTACCCGCACCACTTGATGCGCGGTGCGGGGGTTATGCGGTCAACGTCTGTTACATGACCTTATGCCCAAAGTGGCTTTATTTTTTTCCAAAAGACACCGTGTAGTAGTTAAACAGTACAAAAATTTACCTTTTCCCTACTGATTCAAAACAGACGTCGATGACGATAAAGCGGTGGTTTTTTTCCCAAGTAGGGATACGTACGTCATTTTTACCTGAATGGGTCCCCCTAAGCAAAATAATAAACCAATCAATGCCCTGAACGTCATCAAATCTTATTTTTTCCAAAAAATGGGCGGGTATTCACTAATAAAATTCCTTTTACGATTCAAACATCGTATATGTTCTTTAATAAATTAATATTCAATTGGCCCCGCATATCCCCCCCCCAAGCATGAATGTGAAAAAGATGGGTCCATAAGTCAGCAAACTGCCAACATAGTAAGCCGGCCCTAACTACCCTTCCCGTGGACTGAATGAGCAGACTGGATCCCGTGTTAGTTCTAGCGGCTTACGCCACTTTGCGCGCGGCTGCGGGTGATATGCGTCTAGTGATTGCAAGAAGTTCCACGCAAAATAAAAGCGGTTCGGAGTTGATCCTATGTTGAACAAAAGTGGCCTTATGCGTTTCACCGTCAAAGGTGGACGCAATAGCCATTGATCGGTGAATTCATTCCTCCGACCGACAACGTGTATACCTACTAAGTGCAGTCAATGTAACCTTCACAAAACGGACCATGCCTATGGTACCAAACCTTATCGCTCATTTCAAACGAGGGTGAAATGTCAGTTTCAATAGATTTGAAGGGTGTGAAATGTCCCATTCCTGTGTCACGTAAAAAAAACGTCTTAGGTCCAAAGTTACCCAACAACTTTCTTTTCGTGATTTATTCAAAAACGTATATTTTGGAAATGAATTAATAAGAACCGGACATCATCTAAGTTGACTGAAAACAGGACACACGTACGTCACAAATCTTCAATAGTGGAATAGTTATAGTATAGTATAAGATTCCAGCAGTTTCGTTCAGATTGGTTAGCCTGGGTTCGGTTTCCGTATTTAGTGGCCTCTGAGTTATCCCAAGGATAAACCAGCTAAGCCACTTTTGGACTTAATGTGTCGACCCGAGCATCGGGAGTTCTAGGAGTGGTTTGTCTTCAGTAAGGACAAGTCGTACGTGGACACGTCCCACTATTGGAAAGTGAGTTTTGCTGGAATAATCGCCAGGACTCTTTGCATGTTCTACATCTTTATAGTAACTTGCTTGCAGCCCGCGTTCGCGGCACACACCAGGTATGTAAAGTTTAGTGGTCATTATTAACCAACTTTATTATGATTAATCTTGATTATTGATACCTAATAGGTTGCCGATTGACGATTGATTTGAAAAACAAATGGAATAAATAATTTGTTTTAAAAACTGTAATAAGTTCACAGTGTATTGTCTAGTTATTCGGAGTTTGAATCCGTAGTTTAGAGGTGTTTTGGGGCCTTGGTCAAGTTGACCGTAAACAAACACACTACCACCATACTACATACATACCACACATACATACCACACATAACATACACACACCATACATCCATACACACATACACATATTATACATACATACATGCATGTCATAGCCACAAAGACCTATTTACATACATTAAAAAATAGATAATTTTTATAAGACTCATTGCATTTTACAAAAATTGATGATACATAACAATACAATTATTATACATACACAAGACATGCATGCATGCATGCCTTACACAAATAAATTTTACATACATACTAAAAATAGATAATTTTTAATAAAGATCATTTGCTTTTACAACAACATTTGATTGGACACGGTTAAAAAAATGTCCGTAAATTTACGGGAAATTTCTGGCAGCAGTTTATTTCCAGACATTTTAGGGTAAAATTTTACGAAAATTTCAGGTCATTAACGGAAGGTTGACAGTAATTTTACAGAAATTTGTCTCAATTATTTCGGCAAATTGAATTTCAATCTTAAAAAAAAAAAAAATTTCCGTAATTTAAAATTACGGAACCAAAAAAACCCAAGTCCGGAAAGTAAGTTATGCCAGAAATTTTGAAATATTCCGTAAATTACATTTTTATGTTTTTTGTTTTTAGTTATTGTTTTAAACAGATTTCCGTAATTTACCGGAAAATCGTTTTCGTAATCTACGGAAATTTTAACAGGTAAACCATCAATTGCAAGCTCTTTCAATACCTCAAATACGTGAAACCCCAATAACGCTTGAGTTTCTGTACAGAGAGTACATACCAGATCGATGTTAAGCTTGTTATAGATAGAGACACTGAGAGTCCGTACACCGAAACAGCCTTCGTCTTTACTGGTGAGTCATAATCAAAAGTGTTATTTTACTAATTATTCCCATAACCTGAAGTAAATGTATTCACAATTTTGCATCTTGCATGTAGAAAGACTCTTGAAAGTCTATAGAATTTCTTTCCTGCAACAAAAGACATTCAATTCGATTGTAATCGTGTTTTTGATCTGCAAAATCCGTACATGCACTCATTTCCAAGCGGGCAGTTTGAAATTGGGTGCTGTCCATTGCAAAGTCTTATAGGCTAGCGGGCAGATCTCATAGCGTTTACAAAGGTGACGCACCCCTAACAAGTACATAAGTTTGCTAAAGTTACGGCAAGTTACGGGTTTGGTTCTGCACAAAGATGTTAGGTCACAGTTTTTTCTCATGAGCTTTGTTCATCTTCGTTTCCCTTTCGAATAAAGGATGAAATATAGGGTCAAAGAAAATTGAACAAACAGTAGAACCTCTAACTTCATTTATTCGTGAAAGAGGACAGGTAATTTGTGTTCCACGTCATGAAAAATAGCTTAATCTAAATCGGGGTGATGGTATAACACCTGCAATATTTTCAGTTGCATGGATAATAACAATGGCTCTGCAGTTCAGATGAAAAAGGAATCTGTGAAGTGTTTGGTCTTCTACATACCGAGCGGATTTACTTATCAATAGCCCCAATTAACTGGGGTCAATGAATCATGGTGTACATCCGTAGTCACTGATTCAGGACATAAATTGAGATGGCATTTAATTAATTTCTCGAGAAGGTGCACATACTAGACGTTTAGAACACACGTAGAACTGATTTCGATAATTTTAGGAAAATTATTTCGGAAGAATTATGTACTTCCCAGGGGTGCGCCATCTTGGTCCTTATCCGAGCATATTTATCGCTTTGGCCTCGTGGCCTATTACTGATCGCCGATACAGAGGTGTACAATATTTTATTAAAAAACTTGATGTTAAAATAAGTGGAAAGTGCATTCTATCTAACAATGTGCACTCTCTATTTCTTCCCTGCATTTTAAAGGTGAAAACATAGTAAGAGATGTTACAGCAATTCAACTCTTGGTCACTTCTCCGGGTAGAGTAAAAGTCGTCCTCAATTGGATTCCACCGCTAAACCAACCCCAGCCGATAACAGGTGAGTAACGAATACAAGCAGAAATTTTATGAATTGAGTGAAAAAATGATACAAGTATTTTTAGACTTGTTCAAACATATTTACAATTGCAACACTTCATCACCTCAACGTATATTTTTTTTAAAAAGGAATAAAAATTCACTCTTCATTGATTGTACACTTTGATCATGCTAGTGGAGTGAAATTTCACTCTATTAAAAGTGAATTTCAATTACTCCATGAAATATCACCTTTTTAGGCAACATTTCACTTCAATAGGGTGATCACTGCCATTAGAAAGAGAGTACAATTCACTACTCTTGGAGAGCACACGTTTTACAACATGAAGCATTGAAACCATCGTGAAAAGCAAATCAATTCAAACGCAGGAGTCTAGTACATTATAAGATGAAATCAAATGATAGCAATTTCTTTCTATATTTTACAAAAGTCTACAGTGAAATTTACTGTAGTTGGTTGGCAGATTAACTCTCTAAATATAAAAGAGCTCAACTCACTCTTTAAGAGCCTCAGTTCAGGAGGGTCAGCTTTTTGGGAGTTGAGTTCACCATCTGCAGAGTGATTTCCACTCTTTTTAAAATAATTTCCACCTTTTTCACAGAGCAATTTTTTTCAATGAAAAGATTGGAAATCTCCCAGTATAGTGAACTTCACTTTAAAAAGAGCTTTCCCCTCACGGTCTCTTGAAGAGGTGAGTTTTAGCTCTTTTTCATTAAGAGGGTATATATTTTACAGTAAAATTTATGGAATTTGGTACTTGATCTGGCATTGACAGGTCTCAGATTAATGTTAATGTAATAGTATTGGAGAACATTTAAGTCTGGTAAAAAAACAAAACCCCAGCCGGGGGAAGGAATTTCAGTTTTCTGAAAATGCAGTCATCAGTTTCTGGAGAACGAGTGTAAACCTACTCTCAATACTCTTATTTTGCAATTGTATTATTGCAATTTTAACTAACACTAAGTGACCAAGGGTTTTTCACTCCCGTGTTGCCCAAGGGGGGTTCCATGGGACCCCCCCACCCTGGAAACCACTTTCCCGAGGGAATTTTTGCATAAATTTATACACATGTTAAGGTCATAAGACAACCCCAAATCAGCACAAAAATGACATTTGGTTATTTTGGCTGCAAATTAGGGGCAAAACATTTTTTTTTTTTAAAACACGCGAAAATTGGACAAAAGACGGAAAATTCAAATTACCTTGCGCTTACACCAAACATTTTGAACACTTATTTATGTTGATATCTTTCTAGAAGAGGACCCAAATTACCATATTTACACAAAACTAGCAGTTTTAGGGAATCCTGTATGTTTTACGGGTGTTGCAAAATGCACGTCACTTTCCCAATACAGTTTGTACAGTAACGGTTTGGCAACATCCATTATGAAATGTTTTGTTTTCAGCACATAAGGGTTATTTTTTTTAATGTTACTAATATTGTTTTTACTTACATGTATGTGTGAACTTAATATCAGCAAAAAAAATTGCTTTGGTTCTTGGTTTTCGTTATTCTTATTTTAAAATATTCTGAAATGACTCCGTAGTGCCCAAGGGGGGTTCCATGGGACCCCACAAGAACTCATTAACAGCTTGGCCAATTTTAATTATTTTGGTATGAAGAAAAAAGAAGCGCATTAAAAGTCAGACCATTACCCAAAAGTTCGGCGCAAAATCCAAGCGTAAAGGGCCAGTCGCGAAAACAAATTTTGGGGGTGCCCAGGAACCCCCCCCCCCCCTTGGTCCCACTTAAGTGTAAAGTGGAAACCTAAGTGTCATTGTATACTGATCTTTTCGTCTCACGAACAACTAATTTTGATTCCGTCTCTGAAACCTGTATCACATCTATTTTTCTCTTCTAAATTCATCGTCATTGACAACAAAGTGTCATTTTCACATAGACTTTTTTCCAATGTCCTTTCCCTGACCTGTTCTTTTTCACATTATCGTACTCACAGGATATGCAGTAGAGTATGCATCTGGCTATTACGTCACATCTAGAAGTACCTTTGAACGAATCATTGTCAATAGCGATGTTCCAAAGGCTATAATAGAAGATTTGGCGGGTGACACGACATACCACGTAAGAGTGGCTCCAAGATTCGGTAGTGGAATCGGAAGATTTTCCGACCCTCCTGATGCTTTCAATACTCCACCGATACCAGTAGCAGGTAAGCGTTGAAAACGGCTATGAAACAGGCTAGGGGTTAATGTCTGCATGCGTGGTGTGTGTTTATTTGTGTGTGTGTGTGCGTGCGTGCGTGTATGTGTACAACTCGATCATTTTTTCACGAATGACAAAAATATGACTGCACTATTTTAAGAGGCAATTGCCGAGTGAAATGGAAGAGTCTTCATTTGACCGAGTGATATGCACGAATGTAGGTAGCAATGTCTGTTAATGTAGTTTTTGTACTATTGCACTAATGGAGATTCAATAATTTGTAACTATGGAACACCATTCAAATAGAATCTGTACCTTTTTCATTTTGTTTGAAGGACAACCATTATATTGTGACGACTATGAAACTGAAAGTCAGATAATAGAGCGAGTTACGTGGATGCGTGGAAGAGCAGGCCTTATCGGTGTTCCATTACCTTACTGTGATGATTACTACGGAGTGCATGAATGCCACGGCTCAGTGTATGTATCAATGTTATCAAATGCTTTTTCTAAGTTGCTCCACGAAAAATACGAAATAGCTGGACCTTATATATCTTTTTTATTACGTTTGGCGCCTTTTTTTATTTTTCCATGACAACTAAAACTCGCTCATACCATAAAATTTCAGTATAAAAGCTGATGCACTCGGTATTCAAAGGTAGATTTTTATATTTGGCCAAAAAGTATTATAAGAAAGATTTAAAATATGAAACCTGGAAATGTTTTTTACAATAACCAGTTTGGAAAATGGGTTTATTATACTGCAGGGCAAAGCGAATTTAAAATGAAGACAAACAATGAATATGATGAACTGTAGTCAAGAAAATTTAACTGCACTATTACATATAGGAAAGCAATGACATTCTTGAGAATTGAAAGATCTTATTCTTTCATAAGTTATCAAAGGAATCATGGGGAATATTGTTTAATAAGCAATTTTGGTCAATACAATTAAATACAAAAAATATTTGTACTAGTTGTTGTATTTGACATGATTTTGTTATACTAAGTATATTTTTAAATGACTTGTGTCTTGAGCTGTCGATCCCCGGCAGTGCACCAAGAACTCGTGGGTCATGTACAAGAAGTAAGTCGAAATAAATATCTTAATTTGAACTTCAAAGAGGTTCTTTACGAGTATCCGATGGGTCATGTATCGGAACTGGAAATAGTTAAAGGTGCACGACAGAGATTTGAGACACCCAAATAGTTGGTTGGGAGGTTCATACTGTAATTTCATATAGATTAGACCTCAATAGATTCCCTACATTTGTATTTGGCACAGAACTGTCTTTAAAAGAGAGAAAAGAGTGAATTTGATGTGCTTATATTTCAATATAAACATAGGCCGAATTTCCTATTTGACCCTATAAAAATTAGAAATTTCACAATTTTTGTATACCAAACACACATTTCTCAGCTTAATCCTTTCAGATGGGGAGATTTTTGTGAAAGCTTAGATTCATTTTTTAGGGACACCTGATATGTGGGAAATCTTCGTTGTACCTTTAATTCAATATATAATTTTCCTGACTTTTTTTTTCAGATGTTCAAGGCGATCAACCCATGAGAGACGACCCCCGGACATTAGATGCAGCATCTCCTTGTCATTCCGAGTACAATGTAGCTCGCGAAGCAATAGATGAAGCCACAAAGAACGGAAAGCCACTTGTTGATGTTCGCTTGCCGTACTGCACCCATGACGGGTACTACCAATCCAAGCAGTGTCTTGGTTCCATGTAAGTACGCAGAAGGAAAGTCAAGGGAAATAGCAGGGAGTATTTAACAATCCAATGGTCTAAAATTTCACAAACGATGTGGAAGAACTTAGAATGCCAGCTTCTTCCTGGTTTTAAGGGCCAAATGTCTATAGGAACGAGTAGTTTCATCTAGACTTTGTGTGTAACAAATGATGTGCAATTGGGTAAGAAACTCATATCCATCATTTACACAGAACGACATCAATGAATCTGGGCGATAACTCATGATAGAGAGATTGTCCTTCGGTGATTTCCATGCATCCTAAAATTGGACAACACCGGAAACATTAGTTAATTCAAAGGTTGGGAAGTTCACCCTGTTGAATGACACACGCGGAAAGGAACAAACTTCCCAACATGTTCAAAGACCTTCCATCTGGTTCAGGGTACTTGCTAAGACCTTTACCGACAGTAAATAGTGTATAAAGTCTGACACACACACACAAACATACTCCCCCCTCTCTCTCTGTTTCGGGGTAATAAAGAGGATATATTAAGAACCATGTATGTACTTTTCTGTTTTAAAGAATTGTTGCTAATTACTTTCTGTTGAAATATTGTTATAGGTGCTACTGTGTTACGCGAGATGGTAAACATAAAGGAAAAGAAGTACCGTTGTGGGAAGCTCATACACTTGTCTGCTGTAAGTATGATGTATTTGGAAATTAGAAAAAAGAAATAATCAGTATCATACACAAACGGGTCATTCTATTGATTAGCAAGTAAAATCACGTCGTCACAACTGTTTAAACCTGACTCCTAAAATGGTTGTTCCACTCCTTTGATTTTAGCCAACTTTTTAATATGTTGATCTTAGAAATTTTCATAAGTACAATTCTGAAGAAATTTATTTTATTTTCTTGGGGGGGGGGGTTAACCTATCATTTGGCTTATTTTGAGTACTTATAGATAACAGAATCAGCACACATCATCCTTAAAGGTCCCAGGAAATGAGATGATAAACCTACTTCCAACCTTTGTGGGACATACCATTGCAATAAACAGGGCCAACTATTGATTATCAGTCAGTGTCATGAATAGATTCACAGCAGTCACCTGGAGTTTTCTATTACTCTCTGATAAATCAATGGTACTACAAATGATGTCATCACCAACACAAATTTTGAATGCTTTCTGGTCCCTCCTTGTAGACTTGACACAAACCACATCAATTCTATTTGCATTTCCTGGGACCTTTAATGACTGGTCACAATCCCTTAAATATGCACCACAGTCCCTATCTAATCAAAATTCATCGAAATGAGACATGATATGGAGGTGATGAACATATCTCATCCCAGCTCCAATCGGTGCATTATACATTTATATTGGTCTTTCATTAAATCCTTCGTTTTTTGTTCATCATATTGATGTGGATCTTGCAAAGCCAATTCAGTGAGAAAAGCTCTTTCAATGCGACAGTAACTGACTAGTACTGTCGTTTGAAAGTAAGAGTAAGAGCAGTATTCTTACTGTGCCACGAGTGAGCTAGTGAGTAGCTACAAACAAAACTGTTATAGCGCCCCACAGTTATATACAGCGTATATGGGTATATGTATATACGTCAATTTTATTGCCATGGTTTTGCTTGAACTGGCGAACGTTGCACATTGATAATTTTTTTTGTGAAATTGCTCGACTACCTGGTAAAGACACTGCTCGCAAGATTCCCAATACTCATGTCATACTCGTGCTCTCAAATCAATAGTATAGTATTTAGTGCAAAAATGAAAACGGGTACTTAACACTTTCAAATTACACAGAGACAGCAATATTCGGTCAATTGTAACACACGAGGTGTCGAAATTATTCAAAGGTAGTCAAATCTTCTTTCTTCTGGTGTCGTCAAATACCAATTACGATTAGTGTAGCTATAATTAGGTTTTTAGGTAATTAGTTTCACGCTTTATTCCGTTATCGTCTATGGAGACCGGACTGTGGCTCCCGACGGACTATATCTGTTTTCACACCGGTCATTTAGAAAAAGTCGGGCAGAACCGGCAAGCACCCGGTGGTTGAGTTTTGAAGCCGCTGTCTTCTAATATATTTACCGTTGTGATAATTTTACCGCTTCATGTAGTCTTACGGAATAAAGCTCATGCACACTATATGTAGCGCACATGAGCTAATGAGCTTTATTTCGGAAGACTACATGAAGCGGTAAAAATATCACACCGGTAAATCTATTATAGAACACCGCCCTTCACATACTTTTGTTATGCTTGTGTACTCATAAAAGAACAACTTGTACAAGCGTCTGTTGTAAGCTGCTTATTGCATCAATTAATATCAATTTATTATTGTTTTTCTTTTCAGAACTCTACCAGTGACCTGACTACATGACGTATGGACATGTTGCTATGATTTAAAAAAAAATAATAAAAAAATAAGCAAAGTAGAACCATGAGTTTTGCATCTAAGGTGTACATTTCCAGATTATTATTATATTTGCTTATTACTCGTGACTTTATGCTGTACTTAGTTTTATGTTTAAGACATGAATATTAATGAATAATAAACATTGATAGTCATAATCAAAAGTCCAAAAGTACTTGAAGATCATCGAGGATGCCTCCAAAACTCTTCGGCAATCTCTGATTGCTGCACCGCAGTTTATATCTCAATCTTCGTGTTGCTGGTTGTGTTTGCTGTGTGCAGGCCCCGTAGTTAGTGCGGGATTCTCCAAAACAACAACAACAAACAATCAAAACTGTTTAAAAATATGATTTGGGATAAAAGTTCCCCTTTTGTTGAATTGTCTCCCCCCAAAAAGCCCACCTTTTAGAAAAAAGGTCTTCTTTTAACAAAATCCGCTCACTTCTAGAAAAAAAATCCTGCTCGGGCTGATATACGTTTGAAAGATGGTCTGTCAACTTGTGAGTTATTAAGTGTTGACTGTATATTATACGAAAAATGCCATCATACGAATTTGTATTTTTAGTCGACGTCATTCGTCAATTACAGAATGCGTAGGAATATAGAAAAGAAAACAAAGCATAAGATCCGAAGAATATTCATGCGATTCGATTCTTTCAAAGCAAGAAATCCGAAAACTTTTCACGCGATTTGATTCTTTCAGAAATCGTAGATTTTGATCAGAATCGACTTGAAGAAAAGAGCCCTGAGTTTGAAGAAGAAATGAAATGGTGTATTTATTCGATGCGAAAATTTGGAGCACAGGCTCTGCATTTCCTTTATCACAATGTTAATTTTAACTCACTATGTAAACGGCATAGCCATCTTATCCTTTGTTCATTTGTATTTAAGAAATTAAAAGAAGTGAAAAATAATATAATCTGTGTGCAACATAATAATTCTTAAACTGTAGAATACGTAAACTTGTTAACCTCTATGAGGTGGTGAAATATAAATATTTTAGCATTTGTTGTATTCTTTAGTTGTTTGTGCTTTTCTTTCCTCTTTGGTCATTGAAAATGAACCCGAAAACCTCTGAAATTAGCTAAGAAAATTGATCAATTATTTATGACATGTAAGATTAAGAGACGTCAGTTGTCCTTTCATTAGAGCCTGACGGGCCTGCTTTCACAACAAATCTTTTATAGGAGGGATTCCTAACCTCACCCTAATTTATTTGCCTCGGCTGTACCTTTTAAAGGCTGACTCAGAGATTTCCAGAGGAGGACGCCCTCAATTTTCAAAGAAACCGTGTTTTTTGCATGTACCTAATGCTTGTCCATATACTAATCACTGTGTGAAATAGCTAAGCTCAAATCGAAGTCCTTCATATAGAAAATCGCATCTTTTTTATAAATTTCGCGAGGCACTGTATATACTATACATAAATATTTACTGTATGAAAATGAAAAATCTGATTCATCTCAAACTTTGGAATTCAGCATTTTAGGCGACAATCTTTAGTTCTAGCTGGCTATTTCCGATTTATACGTAGAAAAATTCAGCCTTTAAGGTGGCGATTTGAATGGTGCGATAAATTCGATGTATAGCATATGCCTATGAGTGTGACATCATGTGATCAAATTTGACTGTTCCATTTCACTGGGAGCCGGAGGTAGCTGAGTGAAATCGCCTCGTGAAATAAAAAGTCAAATTTGACCTCATGATAGAGCTTTTACTATTGCATAGGCAGATGATCCGGGCAGACGGTATTTTGTTTTATCTAACGATATCACAGAGATTCTTGTCATACATCATGTTTTATTGACTGCTTTTAGGAGTATGGTTAAAACTATATCACCAATGTGATTTCCCGAAAAGGGCGGTAAACATTTTGTTTTATATATCGCACCTTCTGTTTAGAACATGGCGAAAGGTTCAACACAGATTCTTGAAGTGCCGTGTAGTAATAGAGCAAAAACTTTAAATATCACAAAAAATATGGCGTAAACCACTGCTATCGTATATATTATAACATTAAACCTACATATGCAAATACTAGGTGAAATAGGGCTCGCTATTTTCCCAAAGCCATTTGCTACGGGTCAATCACCCCTAGACTGTCCCCCAGTCTCGATTCTGTCTTCGTGTTTAGAGAATAGTAGGTTCAAACACATAAAATCAAAATTATTAATTTTATTTAATTATTTGGAAGTACATTTTTATTCAAACAGTGGCACTCACTAACATGCAATGTACCGGTATATAAAAAAATCAAAGAATAAAATCCTAAAAAACAAGAGCGGTCACCGCCCGTGTGGATTCGTGCAACCTGTAGTTTGGTGGGTTAAGACCGGTGGTACTTTGCAGCCCGGTTTGGGATGACCCTGAAGGGAATGGCTAATTGGTAACTGGATGTCATGGCCCTCATAAATAAAGAACGGTCCTTTAATTTTGTAATGATGGAATGGTCTGGTATTTTGATAGCTGCTAATTGTATTTTTCGTATTGATCAGACTTTTTGATTTTGCGCACCTTGTTTTCACCGCGATACGGGGATTCCCTGGGCTTTACTTGGTTGTTTTCACTGCGGTGAAGCCCTGTGTTTTCACCGCGGTGAAGCCCCCTCATCATCCGCTCCCGGCCATTTACGACCGTCACGCTAATTGTATTTTTCGGATTTTGTTTTAATTATTTTTTTACCTTCTCGGATATCCTGGTCCCTCATCATGATGATTTCTGTGTAGAGCTGGGTCTCCCCTCGAAGTATATGAGTAATGTAGAGATAAGTTGAATTTCCCGCTGGCATGAGATTGTACAAGAAATATGTAGTCGAGTCATGAATTAATTTGACCAATGTCTCCTCTCATCCTGCGTTGAATTTTACCAATATAGCGATAAATGTTTGTTGACTTTAGTTTCCTTGATCTCTGTAGATTGGTAATTATAAATGCAGGCTTCGTAAGTGTGCAAAAAATATCAAAATTCGGATGTTTTTTACATGGCGATTGCCATCAATTCTCACCGCTTAAGATGAATCATGAGTAGCAAAGCCAGCTGTGATTATAAGAGACGGCCAGGCGGGTGACACTGTGTACAAAATGCCATAGACGATTCGCATGCGTAGTAATAGCGCCACCATTTTCGATAAGTCACCTAATTATTTATGCTAGTATGACGTAGACCGGGAATGACGACCATGATGACGCACCGAGTAAAGCGCCACGTATGACCGGCGATCCATAAGTCACATATTTCATGCAGTATGCTTCCACTTCGTTGATCGAGTGTCTATCTCGATTTATTTAAGTGTTTAGAACAAGGCGGTTCTCGAACCACAAGTGTCGCCTGGTTGCGCGAATACTTGCATTATGATGAAGTTTGGCAAATGATGATTAGAAAGTTTGAAGTAAATCAGGCATAGTGTTTAGCCAGCAGAGCTTTTAAAAAAGTGTAACCGAAATGTACGAAAAATACATCGCGGCCGTTGGACCGCTAGTGTCGTCTGCCATCGTGGTTTGTGAATGGGGTCAAAGGTGAAATGAGCGTCACCATGGTGATATGATGTAACCATGGTGACATGAGGTCACCAAGGTTAATGGGTTCACAGAGGTCCGTGGGTCACACCGGTTGCATAGGTTCGACAAAGGTCACATGCGGCACATGGGCACCAAGGTCACAAAGGTCGCATAAAATCACAAAGGTCACTGGGGTCACCAAGGTACACAAACACAAGGTCAACGTCACCAAGGTCACCCACCCTGCCCCCGATGGCATCCCACCCTGCCCTCTCGTCCTCCCTGACCACCCACCCCTCCCGTCGCATCCCACCCGACTGCTCCCCGGCACACCGATTGTGAATGGGCCGACATGAGGTCAGGCCAGGTTAGCGTGAGGTCACCAAGGTCGCATGGTCACAAAGGTCACACACGTCCACCAAAAAGTTCACAATAAAGTTCACCAAGTCCACATAAATCAGACCAGGGTCACACAGCCACGATGGTCCCATGAGGTCACCCCGCCACTCGCCGACGCACCCCACCTTCCCCGACGCACCCACCACCACGCTACACCCCGAACCGACCCAGATGCACAGCCCACCCCCCCCGACCCTCCGACGCACCCCACCCCGACCCGATGCACTCCACCACCTCGCCACTTAAACCCCGCCTTTCCCCTCAATAAGATTCACAAACAAGATTTATGATATAGTAGTTTTCATGTAAGCAAACAGGAATTTGCATTCCGATGTACTATTTTAGCGATACAGCAATTATGCATATTTAATTAGCTCATTTGCATACCTAAGCCGAATGTATCAGGAACTTTCAAATGGCAAAGAAGATGCGCACCATAATGGGTTTTCGTGCAGTGAAGGAATTTTGCACATCTCATGTACCGTTTCAAAAATATAGCGATTACGCTGATTTTTGCATATCAATTAGGTCATTTGCATATGTAATTCGCCCGAAATATGCCCAACATCTAATCAGGTCATGAACTCTTTAAACCCGCTTCCTTCCACCCAAGTACATCATTATACGCCTTACGGAACTCCTAACTCCAGATCTTGCACACAAACCTTGCGGGGAAAGGGGGTTGTCTGACCGGCCAAATAAGCTAATTATATTCGAATCATGCAAATAATGCAGCCAAAAGCTACACATAATATTTTCAGATTTTGGCACCTCATTTTATCACCCTACCAAGTGTGAAGTAAATCGGGATTAGCGTTTAGCCAGCAGAGCATTTCAAAAAAGGTTAACCGAAATGTCTGAAAAATATGCAAATAAGCTAATTAAAATAAATATGCAAAATATGCATAAATATGCAAATAATGCAGCCAAAAGCTACACATAATATTGTGGCACCTCACTCTATGCCTCCATGAACATTCGTTCAGGCGACACAAAAATGGCAAGAATTTGGGTTATTAATTTGAAACTATTAGGGCAGTTTTACTGGTAGAACTTTTGTACAGACAAGTTTACATATTATGAAATAGCCCAAGGTTGCTCTGGCTTTTTTCCGCTACGATACCCCTACTATCTCCTCTCCTAAGAGGTAGGTACGGACGACGTGAAACGCTACGTGAACGAGCTAATTATGAAAGTACATGGATAATGGGATCTTGTGAGCAAAAAAAATGTATACATTTCATTCTGACATGTTACCATGGTAACCATGTTGCCATGGCAACCATTTTTGCAACTTTTTTTAATGAAAAATGTTCACAAGGCTACTGACAGTGATAGAAACTGCTTCTGAAAGTGTTTTTTAGCAGAGGGGGAAAATTATTCATTTTTCAACAATTACTTCATAAAAGCAAACTGTACATATTACACATACTCGTTTATACGTCAGAAATTAGCTCATCATTTGGGATGGCATACTCAAAATCCATCAGTTGTCATGGCCTTCTACGACGTCTTTGGCTGCTTCTTCTATCCATTTTCAACAAAATGTCCCGAAAATTACCCAAAAAACTGTGTATCTTCAGCATAGATTCGGACGAATTAGTACAACACTGTCACAATGTCGTATCACTCACACAACATGCACGCATGCACAACCAAAACAACAGCAGTGATTCTAAAAATTACTCGCCTCATTTTCTCTAATTTGCCAAAAATTTACTCCTTTTTCCTTATTTCTGCACAAAACCACCACCATCTTGTATCAAATATTGAAGATCAAATAACTTTTGAACTAAATTCTTACTTTGGGTGAAGTAAATTATGAAAATGTTGGAAATTTTATCTACTTGCGATTAAAACACTGCCGATGGCATTTAACTAATGTCCATCAGCCAGGCTGTTTACTTGAATGGCGGTCGACTCGGTCCCAAAACCCAGTTTCGGTTTCCCCGTGCCAATTCGGTCTCACCGTCAATTCGGTCCCACGACAATTCGATCCCATGACAATTCGGTCCCACGACAATCGGCCCAATGGGAAAAAATGCGGTTAACCATACGTGCTTGTAACCTACTTCTTGTTGTTGTCGAACATGAAATGTTTGTTTATTTTTTAATTTTTTCAATTTATCTAATATGATGCAGGTAGAACCTTAAAAAACGAGCGCTCAGACGGTCATATTTGCCAAATGCAGCCCAAAACAATTCCATAAATTACCGTTGGAAATCAAAAATGCCCAATCCAGCGATCGTGTCGACCCCGACCCCGCCCTGGTTAAGTAAGAGGTCGACTTTATTTTTCTACTTTTGATGACAGCTTTGGTCAAAAAATGTTTGTTTGTCGTAATCCTCGCTTTTATGGGTTACAAACCAATGACAAACGTCTAAAATTAGGATTTCTTTTTAGCGGCCTCCCTGAGAATTATGAATTTAAAGGGGGCCATCCTATCTATTTATTATTATTTTATTTAACTAAAATTATTTATTTATCGTATTTAATGTTTCCAAGCATGATTTTTAAATATCAGCATACCATATCATAATAGGTTTAATGTTCAAACAAGTACATAAAAAATAAATTGGCCAAGAAAAACAAAATATCCAACAGAATGGAGAATTAAAGAAAATTCTTTTGTTGAATATTATCGGACTACAAATTAAATTTCAGTATTTTGGTCAGGTTCCCGTCGATTTTATCTCCGTAGGAGTTAATGTAAGAACGAAAAGGGGATCAAATGTGGGTCGGTATTTTTTAAACCTGTCCGACTATAATTTTCATAGCTGTCAACGTACTACGCGTGTTTGTCTATAAGAGATTCGCTCTTCGTGCTCGCTATATTTCTCTTCATGTCCAACAGTTCTTTCCGTCGTAAGACTTGACGAAAGTTAAGTGAATATATAATCTTCCCTCAAGCAAACTGAGGTTAAACCAATTATAGTTCTAAATGGGTTAAACCATTAGGAGCGTAAACTATCGCACAAATCGTGGAAATGTCCAGTTTAAGAGTCTCAGAAAATACCCAACCCAATTTGAAAGTCTCGCAAACCAAGGAAATATCAAGTTTGGGAGTTTCGCAAATCTATGATCGATATAGTAGATCCGTCTAGGAACCGATGTGCTATCGATAGCCCTATATGTACTAAGAAGCCAAAGCTCTTGCACCCTATTGTTATCAATACTATGGCCATTGAGTGTTTTAATAAATCAAAGATTATTCAATTGTTTAACACCTCGAAACTGCTCAATGTTTGTATTTTGGTAGGCCTATAGCAACTAACTGCCGGAATGGGGAAAATAAGTAAATGCTGTTACCAACTGCTAAAAATGATGAACATTTAAATATATTAAAGGTGCATTTCGTGGATTTCACACCTTCTTCTGTTTTTATAATTGATCCTAGAATATCCATCCTTTTAGAAAAAGTTTATTCACCAAATTTGAGTCGATTCCCCGATCTTGCGGTTTTGTCTTTATGAGCAAATACTTATTTCCAATGGTCCCATAGACCACTGTCCGTTTAGGGCGGACAAGAAAAATAGCAAAATTTGGCGAATTTCTTACAGATTCGACCAAATTTTCACTTAAGATAGGTACACATGGATTATTAATTTTAACGGTTCAGATAATAAAATCTCAATCCTTTTTTCCTTTAAATGAGATATCTCAAATCTACAAAATCTAAACCCTGTCGGATTTCCCAAAACGAATTAAATGTACTAAACATTTTAAACTTGCATTTGAACACCTCTGTTAGGCGGGTAAATCATGAATATGATTTTAATAATACTGGGGTCACGAACAACTGACTGGGACCGTACGGTTTTGTGACCGAATCGACCAGCGCAAACCCGTTTACTTGATCCATAGGGCCAAAAAGCTGGAGCCCTGACAAAGGCTCTTTCATTCCATTGATTTACGTTACACCCTCTTATATGCTAACTGATGGAATTGCATGAGGTATAGCCGCTCTCAGGGGGAGTACCGGTGAATATCTGAATCTATCACTCGACTGGGGTGGGAAAAGCCAATATTTGGGGTAAGAACGCGGCCATATTTGTGTAAAGAACTAACACCCCTATAATATTCATTATGGAGGCATTTTGGCGCATTTATTACTCACTCTAATATAGTTATGAACAATGTTTTTGAATCATCACTATTGTCACTATTGCGTTTCCAGTGAAGTTTTGGCTCGATGAGCCAACAATCGAGCCTAACAAGGCGTTAATTACTTAAACTAGTGAAAAGGTTGTCTACTCAAACGATGGAAATGTGTCCTACCGCGAAGGCTGAATCGTTTGTAGGGAGTCGGTTAGCAACAATCCAAAATACAATATACCATGTTGTTCCTAATAAACGCCGCCCTCCCTGCTCTAATAAATGCCCTCCTATGATTTTTGGATAAAACAATGCAAGGAAATGAGTAGCTTACCTAAATCGCATGATTGAATGTCTGGACTTGCTTGTCGTTATCCGTATCATATCACGTTGTCATCATCCTGCTTATGATCCGTCCCTAATGGTAACTGGCACACCTAGATGCACAAAGAGAACTGACCACATGTAATCGCCAACTGTGTGTAAGGTGATTTTTTGGCGGGATTTTGGACTTTCCCCCTATTTTTTGACTGTATAAAAACGCCCCCCTTTGAAAATGCCCTGCCCTCATGGGGCGTTTAGTAGGAACAATATGGTATCTGAATACCTCTTCACATGCTATGAATGATATGCACCCCACGTACTCCAACTTCACCTGACCCAGCACTGCAGTCTGCTCAATCTATTATTACATTCCGGTATCTTGTTTATAAATGTCATTTATATCATCATGATGATTGTCATTGATGATGTAATTCATTGTTTATATGTCTGTATTTGACATTCCAACTATATCATGTTTTGTTGCATCCATAATCTCTACCCTCATTGATTGGCACCACCGCCACTGGAGCCGAAACCACACCAGCCTGATGAACAACCATTTGCCTTTTACCCCAATATGCGTCTATGCGCGATATTTCTCCATCAAAGTGTGGTGACTTTTCCTTTCTTAAAACTTCACAGAATGTGAAAATGAATGTTATTTAAAACAATGTTAAACTTACCTAAAATACCTTCAAAGATGCAAGGTTTGATCGAAATGGACAAAAACACATTTTCTGGTCCTACAAAATCTATTTTCATCAACAAAAACATCAACATAGTCTTCCAACATTTTTTCATACAAATTGAAATGGTTAATCAATTGATTATCAGGACTGCACCTTGTGTCCAGAAAACTCCAAAATGGCAGTAGGGGCAACAGTGCATGTCCCAAACTTGGGCATGTAAAGGAATTTTAATTGGATACAATTTCATTTAAGGAGACCTAGAAATTACTTGGAAATTCGTTAGTAAGTATTAATCTTGCATGGGAATTATTTTCAGTGTGTATAATGAACCCATTAAGATGCAATCATCAGTTGAAGATTGACATTTTAACGTTATGGTAACATAGGAAATGTGCCAAGTCGCGAGAGGGTGTCATCACTAAACAAATAATAAGCCACTCATTACTTTACTGATAAAACATTTACTACAATGCTCATGTTGATGTGGTTTTCTTGTGCGTGTGTCATTTCATGTTTTCTCTTCTTCAATTTAAGGTAGGATCATCGGATAAAATGGTCTTACAGAAAAATGACCATAAAATCAAAACTCCTAAATCAATTTAGTCCAAACTTGAATATGGCAAGGATTGAACCCTCCTCCACAATTTTTTGCAGTTTCAAGACTGCATGATTTGTTTTTGTATTTTTATTTATTTTTTAAAAATTCCCTAATTTTTGCAATAAATAATTGTTCCCAGCCTAAATGGAAGGTACTTTTAAGCTGAAACTTTAGGGATGTGTGTATAAACAAAATATATATACCTAAAATCTCATGTTGGCTTTTTTAATCAAGTGTTTAATTCTTTAGAAAAAATTATTTTAGGGAAAAATAATTTAGGGAAAAATTAAAAACCTATATTTCAAATAGAAACACTCAATCTGCAAAATCTAATGTGAGAATTTTCTAAATTTGATTTCCTTTCATTTGACACCTTATTCATCACCAAGGGAGTTGTAGTTTCTTTTAGGAAAAATTATGAAAAGTGGATACTTCAGTATTTCTAGAAATACTTCGACAAAAAAGTGTGTTGCAACCACCTGTTCTTTGTTTTTGATGGCACACAGAAAAAAATTTGTATGCATTTTTGATATTTCTTTAACCACTAAAAACAAACACCAATCTTATAACTCATCAATTACTTGAGAAATAATTGAAATAAAATGTGTAGTTTTTCACAAAATTGCCTCATTTTGGTCATTCTCTATACTGCCAAAATCAGCCCCTGTACAAAATCTATGGAATTTGAAAACGCATTATGTGACATATCTCTAAAATGCCTTTTTGGAAAAAATTAAAATTTGGCACACATGTTTCTTTCACCAATACCAACATTTCATGAGAATTTCAACAAGATCTGGGCACGAAGCCATAGCCCGATAATCCAACCTAATGATGAAACATTTACTTCAGTATTTACATTGAGGCTTTTCACTTTTGTGTGTTATTTCATGGCGTATCTTGTTCCATTTAGTGAGGAAACTTTTACCACAGTACTGACATTGATGAGATCTTTCCTTTCTATGTATCATTTCATGTTGTATCTTGTTACCAGATGCACTGAAGGACTTGGTACAAAATTGACATTGATTAGGTTTCTCACCTGTGTGTGTCATTTCATGCATTTTCTTGTTACAAGATTTGCTGAAGGACTTGCCACAAAACTTACATTGATGAGGTTTCTCACCTGTATGTGTCATTTCATGTTCCTTGACCTTATGCTTAGTGATGAAGCTTTTGCTACAGTACTTACATTGATGAGGTTTCTCACCTGTATGTGTCATTTCATGCCGCTTCACCTTATGCTTAGTGATGAAGCTTTTGCTACAGTACTTACATTGATGAGGTTTCTCACCTGTATGTGTCATTTCATGTTGCTTCACCTGCTGCTTAGTGCTAAATCTTTTACTACAGTGTTTACATTGATAAGGTTTCTCACCTGTATGTGTCATTTCATGCATTTTTCTTGTCACTAGATTGGCTGAAGGACTTGTTACAAAATTTACACTTAGGTTTTTCTCCTGTATGTGTCATTTCATGTAGCTTCACCTGCTGCTTAGTGCTAAATCTTTTACTGCAGTGCTTACATTGATGAGGTTTCTCACCTGTATGTGTCATTTCATGTAGCTTCACCTGCTGCTTAGTGCTAAATCTCTTATTGCAGTGCTTACATTGATGAGGTTTCTCACCTGTGTGTGTCATTTCATGTTGCTTCACCTCATGCCTTGTGATAAATCTTTTACTGCAGTGCTTACATTGATGAGGTTTTTCTCCTGTATGTGTCATTTCATGTCGCTTCACCTTATGTCTTGTGCTAAATCTTTTACTGCAGTGCTTACATTGATGAGGTTTCTCACCTGTGTGTGTCATTTCATGTGTTTTCTTGTTGCTAGATTGACTGAAGGACTTGTTACAAAATTTACATTCAAGAGGTTTCTCACCAGTACGGTGTTTTTCCTTGGTGGTGATGCTCTTGAATTTCAGTTTGCTTTGCATTTTATCAGCATGTGTTTTGGTTGACAGCAAAATATTTTCCTTGCCAAGCTTGTGATTCTTAATACGAAATTTCCTGAGAGCTCTGTCAAGCGTTTCCTTGTCCCTTCCATCTTGTTTATGCTTCAAGTTCATGCACCCTGCTTTTGGTGGTAGTTTGGGATTGTTATACCAGTAAGGTTTGATGCTCAGCTCATGGCGGTGAATGTGGGATCTGTAACGAGGAATGGTGTCTATGAATCTCCTACAGTACTTGCAGACAATCAACAAATCCCTATATCTTTTTGGTCTTTCCATCTTCTAAAATCTTCTGAAATTAGATGCAAGTTTGAATGCATGTATAAGTTAAAAACAAAACTAAAAAG
The DNA here is from genome assembly GCA_023653785.1 of Ophioderma brevispina. Lineage (NCBI taxonomy): Eukaryota > Metazoa > Echinodermata > Ophiuroidea > Amphilepidida > Ophiodermatidae > Ophioderma > Ophioderma brevispina. The sequence goes on from JAMKCH010010934.1 coordinate 51,465, forward strand.
AAGCGAATAAAACAAAATAAAAACAACAATAAACAATGCAGAATCCGCCCCTCAACATTTTTTGTCGTATCTCACCTATTTGTTATTTTTTCACGCCGAAACTACATGACTTTTTTCTTTGAAGCCTTGCACTCGATTTAAGACCATTTTGAAAAAAATTGGACCTACGGGTATGACGTGGCGTTACGTAATCGCGCACTGCGTATGAAGAAAAGCTATTTCACATTGAAATTACACGGAACAGCAGAAATCCAGGTTTTTTTTTTTAGCTAAGGATGCAGTTACACTATGTTTTATCTTACTTATTTGATTTTATTTGTAGTAAGAGCTTGTGTGCGCATACTTTGACACACATCATGGCCAAAAAGCCAACTTCTTGAAAAATTGGCAAAAAAGAATGAATTTTGCAATTTTTTAGATTTTTCGCATTTCTGCATGACGTCATGTTTGACGTCACTGCAACGTCATACAAGGTATGTTTGTACTTTTTTGGTATCAATGGACTCTGGAGGGTCATAGCTATCCATTGGTTCCACACATATGATAGTTCATCAATCCGTTTCCAAGATACTGGGCGGGCGGAATCCGCCCCACCCCCTTCACTGCACGAAAACCCATTGCTAATATGTAGCATAACTTAAGGTGATGGTCCATGCGCCCCATACGCGCTCATTTTGATCTTGTGCCAATGGACAATTTTTGCATGCGCCCTTCTGGATGCGATGCAAGCGTCGAAGTAATTTTGTGAAGGTGTAGCGTACTATTTGCGTCACATTCATTTACGCGTAAAGCTAAGAACAAAAGTGAGCTGCGTTTGTTATGTAATACTATATAGGCTTAGACTTGTCACAGACCCACCCTAATCTAAAACATGTCTTTGTGCATACTTTCCAAACATTTCATTTACACTGTACGTCTTACATTAGTTCAGCTAAGCATAACTCCACATTATGTCTTTAACATGTTGTCATTAACGGATGTGGAGTTATGCAAAACCACATGGAATACCTTTCCCCTGTTACCTACTTCAACTTTGTCAATCTCAAAATCCCTCCAAATGTACGGTATATCCCTGTTTTTACAATCAAACACAACTTGAGATCCTATATAATGCGATGACATATGTGAAAAAACTTCAAAAAGAATTAGAGATTAAAAATTTTGAAGAAAATTGTGACTACAATCACTCTGCCACTCCAGTGCATGAGAAAGCTTTTTCTCCAGAAAATGATGGATTTCTACTGTTTTTAGACAAATTTTTGAGGATTAACTATTTCAAAAGGTAATTTATTATCTAAGGAACATATCCATATCAATCGATTCTGAATTGCTTTTGATATTTTGTTCGTCTGCAGTGTGCAAAGTTGGCTCTTTGAAATGGCCTGCTCATGCTAACAGGGGAAAGGTATTCCATGTGGTTTTGCATAACTCCACATCTGTTAATGACAACATGTTAAAGACATAATGTGGAGTTATGCTTAGCAGAACTACGTCTTACATATGGCACACCATGAAAATGTAACAATGCATAGGGAGGTCATGATCTTAATATTTCAATAATGTCAAATTCTCAAATTTTTAAGTTTCACAATAGTCTGTTCTTCCAAACACCGCCTCCTGTACAAGCTATATAGGCCTAGTGTTCAATGTCATCTGTGCCTTCTGTTAGCTTCATCTACTGCCTGTGCAACATCATGCAAATATTCTATATCATATGGGGGATGATCTGATCACTAACATAGGCCTTTATCCCCCCCCCCCCCCGAAAGGAAATGATGACCCCTCTTATACAGTCAATTATATTTGCGGTATCTAAGAGAAAGATGGAAACTATCATTTAATTTTGAAAAGGAGAAAATATAAGAACTAGAATAGACAGATAGATACACGCACATAGCAAAATAAAAATCTACGAAAGGGGTAAGTTTTGTTCAAATTTTTAAAAAATATGCCTGTTTTTAAAGGCATAATGAACTACGGAATGATAAGGAGTGGGAAATTTTCTCAAAAACCTAATTATAATAAAGTAATAACAAATAAAGAAGACAAAGAAAGAGGAACAAAATAATCAAAATTTCAATAGAAAGGAAACAGAATTCAAAAGATTGTTAAAAAATTAACCGGAGGCTCGAGCACTTTAAAAATTCAAAATCTCACAGACGCGTGTTATTATTTTGAGGCTACGAGAATAAAATATAATAGAATCCTAATACTTATGGCTTGATTAGCAGAGAGGACTTGTAACAGTCGACAAAGTTTAAAGTGTTGCGTAAACTTTGGATCGCCTTTTGGTACGCGCACCAGTTACACGTGTCTCCAGTGCGTAGTATATACAACGCTTTGCACACCGTAATGTCGCAATGTTATTTTGAATCGCAAAAAAACGTGTTTTTAAATAAGTGAAAAAGTAGAACCGTGACCCCAATTTTTTTCTTTAGTAATCGAAAGATTTTATAAATGTAAACTTTTGTCAATTTTTTTAAAAAGTTATGGAGCCGATTTTTGTAACAATTCAAAACATGTATCCAAAAAGTGAATTTTCCATAGACTTGTGTACAAATTGTAGGCTAAAAAGCTTAAAAATGGTCTTTTGGATGACTTGTTTCTCAAAAACGAGTACCGTGACCCCATTTTTTTGTTTTCGATATTTGATTCATATCGATGAAAGCATGTTTACACAAAATCTTGGGGGAAATGTTCAGTAGATTCTATCATGGACCATCCACCTTAAGTAATATGCAATATGACCAAACAATTTTGTAATGATATCCCTCCATGCTCCTCAGATTTTTTATCCGACGGTAAAAAAATAGTGTTGCCGGCAAAAGTGTCAATTTGCCGACACAATTTCAAAAATTTCCTGGCTCGCTGCGCTTGCTGGGTAAACCGCATTTTCCCGTCAAGCAGGGTGAGCTGAATAATTGTTGAAATTGTGTCGGCAAATGGACAGTTTTGTTGGCAACGACCCCTTTTGAAAATGGTCTGGGAATGGGGAGTATAAGTTATAATAAGGCATAACCTGACCCATCTGACACACTTTTTCTGACACACTTATGAATTTGGAAACCCTTCAAGAAATAAAGCATGTTTATTCTGTTAAGGTTTCCGAATTCATAAGTGTGTCAGAAAAAAGTTTGTCGAGGTGGGTCAGGTTACTGGAAACGCCCCTTGGAATGTCCTGAAGCAATATTCTGTTGGAAATTTAACACTTACCTGTATGTGATCCTAATGTTATTTTGGGATGAATTTAGTATTCTTCCACCACTTAAAATTCGGCACCTTTAACATGTGGTTTATTCCGTTAACGTTGCCGAATTCGTAGCCTGTGGCAGAATACTAAATTCTTTCCGTTATTTTTTTTAAATAACGTCTGTAGTATACAGCTAGTTTCAATTTCACCAGCAGACTGAGACAGAAATTATAACAAATATTCTGCTCAAGGTATAGAGCCCACAGGGATCAAATGCATCACAATGTGACAGTGTGAAGTGTGCATGAGCTTTTGGGAGAACCTTAACATCCATACCCTTGTAGTTGAACACAATCAATTAATAAAAAGGTGTAATGTCAAAGGTCAATGGGAATACCAGACAGGATTTAGCACTCATGCAGGGTAATTGTTAATTATTTTGTGGTCATTGTACGTGACTTCGTTTAATACATGACAATCAATATTCGGCAGGTATCATATAGTGCATGCAGTTACTGTCCACAGCAAAAAGGTCACACCCTTTTGATCACTCAACCAGATCATTATGACATCAATCCATTCAGAACTTTGACTTTATGCAAATTGCTTTCCACTTCATAGGCCATCACTCAATCAATAATCAATAATCTCCTAAGCTACCAACTCAATGAGTGCATGAACACTATTTTTGTCAACGCCGGCTCTGTCCGTATGTATGTCCGTCCGTCCGTCTGTATGTCTGTGATAAAAATTTTAATCTTTTCTAAATTATCTGCTGGTACAATTGGTCAAATACTTGGCAAATAAGTCAAATAGGTTAGCAAAATAAAGCATGCTGTATCTGTTAACTGTAAGGCCCATTCAGGGGTCCAGCACAGACTGGAGGGGTGCCAAGAGGAAGCACTAATATCTAAAGAATTAGTTAAATTAATAAATAAAAAAACAAACTTTATCCATGCGTATATGTTATCGTAAGGCCCATCAGGGGTTCCAGCACAGACCGGAGGGGTGCAAGAGGAAGCATCATATCTAAAGAATTAGTTAAATTAATAAAGTAAAAACAAACTTTATAAACAATATCTTAGGAAACTCATCTCCAAAATAAAAAAAAATAACCAATACAAAGCCTTTAATAATAAGGTAAATAACTTTTAAGACTGCCAAAAAAAAGATTTATGAATATATAAATTGAAAAAGGAAAAAAGGCAATATTAAAAGTTACGTGGAAAAATTTTAACATATATTTAATAAACAATAAATGAAAAAGACTAATGATAAATTTAATATGAATGGGGAAATGTAACGATTTCAGTCAAATTTCTGAACAGTTCAATAAATTCTTTAGGAATATTGGTCCCAAACAATTACTGCAAATACCAACTCTGGGAGCACATTCCTGCTTTCTTCTAATCAGTCCATGATACAATGTTCTTTACACCTAGTTACTGAAGATGAAAATGATTGATGTTATTCTTAAATTTAAAAATCTAATAAAAGTCCTGGATATGATGGAATAACAGCAAATCGCAGCATTTTAAATTAGAAAATTGCGTCTGAATTAGCTGTACCACTTACTATTATTTTCAATATGTCACTTAATTCTGGAACTGTTCATATAACTAAAATAGCAAAAAATTGTTCCTGTTCATATAATGCAGTTTATATGTGCCAAGGCGTAGCCGGTCGTCAACACATACAACAGTTTATAGAAGGTTTGGACATTCGTGTCTCCTAGCAACATGTTGCTGGTTTGCCTTGGTCTCATGTTGCGGCTCCCGCCGTTCAGGTTTCGCGGTTTTGCCGTTGTCATTTGCGCAGGCTTGTTTTGTGCGTCATTTGTTCGTGTTTTCATCGAGTCGGGGTCGTTGTTAACTTGTGTACCGAAAATTCAATTCTTAGTTCATCTCATGTTATGCTGTGAGGATAGATTGAGTCGTCTATACCCCTATACCAGTGGTTTTATTATCATCGCCTCTGTTATTTGGACTTTATTACATCATTTCAAGCTGGATCGGTTGAGAGTGAGTTTGCCCGTGACTGTGCCGCGATTGTGAGAATTCGAGCACAGTATTGTTACGGAATATGGGAGTTGCAAGAAATGGATTGAAATCACGGAGTTAGTCAGGTCAGTGAGTGCAAAACGCTTGGAAATAAGTTATCAAGACCGTGTTTATGTACCAGTCTTACGCTTACGCTAACTATAACTGGATTTGATGAGAAGGAATTTACGTGGATACTCTCTAATTGTTCCCAGAAACAGTTATTGTACAACTTTGACCCTGTAATACGCAGTACGCGAATGGGCGGAGTTTTCGTAATAGTAGTGTTTGGACTTGCTCTTTTGGTAAGCATTTATTTCTCTTCTCTGTACTGTGTTCGCTTCGAAAATGAATTCGTGTTATGGATCGTCAATGACTCTGTTGAAGTTGGGATACGCATTTCCGCGTGACGCAGGGAACTGTCGTTCGCAAATGGTTGGAGTGTTTTTAATGCATTATATTCCAAGTTGCAGTCAGCTATCCTAACGTGGACGCGACTCAACCATCATCGGAGTAGTGTCAAGATGGTTGACAACTTCATTCATAGGATTATAAGAGAACTCTTTGCGTACAGTTAATCAGTCAACTCGGTGGAATTCTGACAATCTTTGATGGGATACGCTTTTACACAGGAACATCAACTCGTTGCAGTGATTTCAGAGGAAAGGCGAACATGATGGTTAATTTGGGTTTTGTTACACTTGAAGCTAATTTCAACGATTAATGCAAGCTGTTTAATCGCAATCGACGACTACGATTCTTTTCTTGGTCCATGGTGAAGTAGTTGAGTGGTACAAAAGAGCGCAGTGCAAATTCCTCATTAAGAATTACCTCAAGTTCAAGCAACAAACCATATCTTGAACCATACCTTTAGAATAAAAGTTAACTTTACAGGGTGTAATCTTAAATTCAAGGCACGTTCTACTCGCTCAACTTGGGAAGGTAGAAAAGAATCCTGGTCAATAAAGAACTCTGGCCTTGTTAGTTGTAATGCACCAACAAACGAGAAACTATTGATCATTTCTGGTTGAATGTTCCAAGTTCCAAGATAATAAGTCGGTAAGAGGCTTACAAGTCAATTAAAGATAATCTAACAAATAAAGACGTAGAAATCTCATGGGATATGTTCATTAATGGTAATAATGATATAAAACGTCACTTTATGCTAGGTAAACCTATATCATGGACACTAGGAGTTAGGTTATTATGATTTGATAAATCTTGTAAAGTTATCTTCTGCAGCCTGGAAAGATAAGGTTTGTGATTATTCATACAAGCATTAAATTCAAATGTATGTATATATCTTGTCCACATTGTATGCGTAACCTAAAAACTATATATAATATATTTAAAATATTACGTAGGTGCAGGTACCCCAATTGTAATGTGTGTGTACTTGTGTGTGGTGAGGTTGTGCTTGTTGGTGTTGTATGTTTGTGTATGTGTGTCTGTTTGTTTGTTGTGTGTGTGTGTCAGTGGTGGGTGTGAGCGTGAGGGTGTGTAAACGGGGGGGGTGCGTGCATGTGGGCATCATAGATTACGAGTGTGGTACCTGAAGTGTTGAAGTGGATATTAAGATTTGTGGGACAATTCTTTAGATTAATGATTTTTAATGTAATAGCCTATGTATATAGTTTGTATAGTTTGGATGCACTACCATATCGGTGTGATGCACTGTTGTCACAAGTGAATTCCAATAAATAAATAAAAAAATAATAAATGCATAGCTGCAAGCAGACGGGAATGGAATGTTATTTTGGTATCAGGTATTAGCCAATCATTATTTTAATGCAGTTCATTTGTTAAGTGTGGATCCTTGGATCAATCTCGCATTATAAATGCATGATAAATGCTTGTCGTTTTGGTGTGGATTACTTCTTTTGGTCTCTAAATTCTGGTAGACTAATTATAGCCCTATGTTTGCATGACAGGTTTACAGGGCTTGTCCAACCAGCTTGATTCTCGATATCTAGTTTATCCATTTACCACATGAAAGCTGCGTGATTGTGTAATCTTTTACTTTGGTAACGGGTTTTCAGGCATCAAATTTTAATGCAATTCCTTGTTAAGGAATAGTGATTCCTTGGATCGCTCATGCACTTATGTTTTATAGTCCTTTGGTCGTTTTG